>JAVCKT010011871.1:13677-28620 GCA_032273925.1 Rhynchotus rufescens | reverse complement strand
ATTCAGGCTGCTACCACAGAACCTATAAGCAAAATAAACCAGAAATGCAATATAGCCTATGTCCCCATAATTCCAGCCCAGTTCCACCTGAAGTCTAGATAAGCTTTTGTGTGGTTTCTGTACAAACATCCAGTATGTTCTTGCATCTCTCTAGATCATTAGCAGGCATTCCAGCATATATTTCTGTGTCAAATTGATCTGAACCTGTAGGGAGAATGCCAACAAATCATGATAACAGGAGTGAATTTCCCCTCAAACTTCAGTGCTTATGATCATAATTATTTTGGAGTACTTCATCAATGTGGTAGCTTTCAAAACTCTGTGAGGGCTGCGTAAGTCTGTGATTATTTCCTAATTGCCACTTCCATCACTGAACTGCATGTGCATGAACTCAGGTTGTGTCTTTATTGAATGTCTTTGATGACAGAAAGCCATGAGGTCCAAGGAATACGAGTGCTTCGTGTTGAAAATCCAGAGGCTAGAGAACCTTTGCAGGGCTCTGCAGGAAGAGAGGAACGAGCTGTACAAAAAAATTAAACAAGCCCAGTTCCCTGAAGAGATGAATGAAAATGACGTCTCAGAAGACGACACTGATACGAGCCCCTCTTGCTCCGAGAAGGCTTGTACTGAGCTGCCCACTGCTGACCAGAACATGCTGAAGGATCTGGCCAAAGCTTTCATGGTGTCCCACACTGCAGAGAAGTCTCTGCCAAGTGAGACCAGCGCTGCAGAGACCTATGACACTCAAACATGCAATGCTCCTTTTCCCACAGCACCAGAGGACATCTCTCACCTCACCCCATGCCCTGAGGCCAGGAGCTGCTCTGAGCAGCCCGACACAAGCGTGTCACCACCTGCTGAACATGTGCCCATGCCAGTGCCCACAGAGAGCACACCAGCACCCCCCGAAAATATGACAACACCGACCGAGGACATACCAAAGCCCACCGAAAGTGTGCCCACACTCCCAGGAAAAGGGCTAACACCCATAGAAAGCGGGCTGCTACCTGCTGAGAGCATGCCAGGATCAATGGAGAATATGCCACAGCTCCCTGAAGACACACCAGCAATGTCAGTACCCACCGAAAACACGGCCGCTCCATTTGGGAATACGCTTGTATCCACGAAAAGTGTGCCGAAAGCTGCAGGATGTGCAGAAGATCCAGTGGAGCTGCCTGTTCAAAGTCAGTCCGCAGACCAAGCAGCCTATACAGACATGGAAGCAGTAGACTGAAGTCACTGCTGTGTTCAGGGTTGTCTCCTGCAAACCATAGCTCTACATTGTCCCCAGATTCAAAACCTTTTTTTTCCCCTATTTTTTAATAAATGTAAAAAGCGGGTGCCAGAACATTCACACATATCTATACACATAAGGAATACATATCTGTAGACATAAGTAATGCACTTCTCTGTTATCAACATCAAGAAATAACAGGCCTGAAAATTTTGATATCTTTCATCTACTTGAAGCATAGTATTTCCTTGATGTTAGGAAAATATAAAATAAAAATACAAGATCTTTTTCCTTTTTCAGGCTTAATGAGTCATTCAACAAAATAATGTTATATTATTGAAGTTTAATGCTTCAAAAATCATTGCAAATCACATACAGTAATTGTATCAGTTTGGTGTGATGTTGCACAAGAGTTGTCCTATTTGGACACCCAGCAATTTTAATAAATTAGATGAAAGGAATTTTTGTTCAAAAGGTAAAATAATGAAACCATCTATGTGGTCAGATATACTCAAAGAGTAGTGCAGTAACAAAAGGTGTATTTTTGAAGGAATACACTGCCACTTGACGCTATGTGAGCTGAGCACCCACAGACTCTTAGCCTTACCACGAACTGTCTTTTCTCTTTAGGGCTCTAAAAGTGGTTTAGTTTTCATCAGGATCCCTGGAGAAGAAAGAATCATTTTCCTAGATTCCTCACAATAAGACTGAAAATAACCACGTTTTCCAAACTGATGGCAATTCCCAAATTAATAGTCACAACCCTCCATCTGCATGCAAGAAAAACCTACTCGATAGATGGGCACACACCTATTTCCAGCCCACAGAAGAACTCAGAAGTTGGAATTTCAGAAGTTAGGCGCCGATCCTGGCCAAGAGCAGAAAGTAGAAGGGAGCTACACCAGAAGGAACCCCAGAAGACATCCCTGAGACAGCACAATCTCTCCTGGTTAGTGCCATATGAACTCCATTCACCGAAACGTTCTCCTGATCCAACAGATGTACTGATGTGCCCCAGGGCATGGCTAGCACGTTTGCTTGTTGCCCACTTTGTTGGAATGGAAGAGTAGCAAATAAGCACCAGTAAAGCAGGAAGCCCTCTGACAGATACCCTGAGGGATTAGCTATATCCTCATCCACTTTTACATCTATTCAGCTCTTCTTAGCTGCCTGCCAACGCATCATTGCTTGATAATTCAGCCACCTTGTAATAACTGCCAAACTAGAAACTGGCTGATTCTGCCATCAAGAACAAAGATAAAGGAAGGGAATAAGACAGCTGTATGGTCTCAAGCAATGAGAATCAGAAGACTTTTGGGGAAAAAGTTAATAAAACCTGTGAGGCCGTTTCCTGTTTCTCATCTTACTCTAAATTCAGTCTAGGCCTTTCAGATTCTAGTCTGAAGAGTGCAAGAATATGAAAGGGCTCATTAAATGAGCCATCAAGATGCTGAAAAGGGAAATGTTACAATCAAACATTTGTATTTAGACAAATCTCCAAAAGCCTCTGAAGGGCTCTAGAAAATGACTCGTTCCAACTGAAGTTGAAATACAAGTGCTCCAGGAGAAAGCATACACCCTCCAGTGACTGTGGTCGCAGAATCCTTCTTGCCATCACCCTTCAAAATTCATTTTTGCTTATTATCAATGTGGTCTGCACTCCAGATAATGTTCTCTGTCTGCAGTCCTTGGCCTACCCTTTCAGAAAGCTACCCATTCAAGTGTACAGAGCAGAATCTGCAACAGTTACTTGTTTTGATATGGCCTTATTAATAGCTATTATGGCTATAGTTTTCCAAAGCCTTATCTAAGGCACTAAGAGTGATGGGATTCATTTCATGTCCTTAATTGATTGAAAGTCATTCAAGACTTAGTCATCTTAAGATCCTTTATCAGTAATGGAGAAGTAACGGACATCTTTGGATGGTCACTTGATGGTAAGACTGGCATCTAAGACAAAGGAAATGATTTACTCTCTGAAGATGCTATTTCTTCCTATTGATTCCAGAGCCAGTATAATATGTATAGCTTAGATTTAAATAAAAACTCTTAGATGTCTAAATTAGGCAAGATTAACTTCATCAGACATCCATAGAGCACTAAGCAAATGTCCATCTCAGAAAATGAAGCCACTTCTATAACTAACATTAAAAATGTAAACCTATAGCCGATCCTTTAGTAAGAGGAAAAGCTATACTCATTTGAATTACTTTCTTTTGTTTGCATTGATTCAAATCTCTTGTCCACTGCAAGTACAAGTTTTGTTTGCTATTAGGGTGATTTTTTAAATTAATGTAATTTATATACCCATTAAATGTTTTCTTTCCCTGGTTTTGTTTGATTCTCTTAACATTTTAGTATTTGCTTGTAGGTAATCAACTTCTTCAAGCAGCCCTTAAAATGTCTTTAATTATTTTACTTTTTTATACATTCAAATAATTCAAATACATAGTATCAATAATCTAGTATATTCCAACTGTAAAGGAAAACATTTAGAAACTGGTAATACCATGGGTAATAATGCCCTTGCAACTCTCTTGGTTCCCTTTTGCAAGAGGCAGGAAAGGAAATTAGAAGGAAATCCTGCGTGATCCCAGTATGGGTGGCTCTGGTTATGCTATGGGGATGGTGTATGTGTAATTTCGCTGCTTGTGGGAGTCAAGAGCACCTTTAGTGCAGGCAGAAGCTCTGTAAAATGTAACCCTGTAGCTATGTTTAACTCCTCTCTATCAGGCTGACAGATTAAGCCACTATCACAGATAAGTGTATTAACTCTCCTTCTTCAACATAATTTTCTGGCTTCCTCTTACTTTCCTTTTGTACTGGTACCCAGTACCTAAGCTCCTTTGCAGTGTAGCAGGGTCCTTATGAAAAGCCTTTGGGCTTCCCATGTGTACATCAGCTCTGCTGCACCTCCCTCAGTTACATCCGCACTCAAGACACAGTCACTCCCAAACACTCCAGTGATCATTTAAGGACTGTAGCACATTTATGCATCCTGCTCACGTTTCACCCTTGTCATGCTATACTGGCTACCGATACTACCAGTCTTGTCAATCCTGGTGTGTGCTGTGTTTACCTCCTTCAGTGTCCTTTTATTTCACATAGTTGCTCCCATATCACCAGGCACAGGTTTACTGGAGTGAGGTCAGGAAAGGTGCTGAAGGGAACACCATCCACTACTGTGGTGCTTTCCAACTACCAGATCTTTGATTTGCAAAAACTGCAAACAAAGAACCAAAGTATTTCCCCTTTCCACATTTCTGACCTCTGTCACCTCAAAAATGTAACAGCTCTCCTGCTGAACATGTAAAACCCAACATTTTACAACAACCCATAATTTAGCCAAGTGTGAGGGGATTTTCATGATGACAGCTAAAATTATATCCATAATGCTAATACGACCTTTTCACCTAACTTCTGATACCTGTGGCAGACCACAGTACTGATAAATCTTTGTTGTCAGAGAGTACTAAGAAACATTCAGCCCAGCAAAACATTTTTTTACGTGTTCTCAGTAACCATTGACGTTTTAACTTCACTTTTCTCAGGAAAAAAAGAGAAAAAAAAAAGAAAATGAATGAAATAGAGATAGGCATGGAAATATTCAATCCAGATCACAGAACTTCAGCAGCATGATAAGCAACTCAAAGCAGGGATATTTAATAATATGTGGTGTAACTTTTAATATAAGCCTCATTTTTAGTGCCATCTTTAAATCCACTTTTATCAGTCATATTACAATCAGCTACATATGCACCGGTCTCAGGATTCTCACTGATGCTCTCTCTCTGCAAGGAACAGCATTGCATGGGCCACACATCAGTACTGAGTTTACTCTTCTGTTTACTTTAAAATGAAATGATAACAGCACTCACTAATCTCCTAGGCCCTCAAACTGCATTGTCACTTATACAAACTGTCTGTATTGTCATTTACACAAACTTTCAACTATGACTTTTGCTTGGCCAAGGATCAAACCTAAGGAAGGGATATAAACCAGTCCTAACTCTGCCCCCAAGACAGTCTGCACAGCTGGGGTACCACAAGCCAGCAATAGCCAGCTGGATTGTGAAATAGCAGGAAGGACAGGAAAGGCAGACATGCAGAATGGGCGTTTGCTGCACCAGTGCTTTCCACTTGCCTTCAATTTTCTGCACTAGCAGGATTCACTATTGTGCAATACCATTTTTCTACTTAAAAAAAACCCTAACCACATCCCTTACAAATATGCAGGAGGAGGTGATGGTTGTGGTGATGGCGGGACAGTGCTGTCTGGGCCAGCGCTCAAACCCCAGAGAAACCCAGAAATGGCAACATTAGCAGCGCTCATAGCCTCAAGGCTTCCCATGACGACAGTTCAGACAACCCCACAGCCCCAGATATGCGTCACACTTGACCCAACAAGGGAGCCAAACAGCAACGCTCATAGGATGCAGATGACTGGCCAAGTCGTTGGAAAAATCACCCCTCCACAAGCACAACAAGAACTGGCAGAGGCTCTAACACATCTGGCCACTACCTTGCAAGAGGGGTGGCAGAAAAGATGCCTGTGTGTGAAGGGGGGTTGTGAGCTCTTCTGTCTCTGCATTAGCAAGGAAGTTTCTACATTTCTTCCTGTCTTTGGTGAAGGTCTGAAACAAAAGGTGTATAAAGAGCCAAAAGAGGCAATGGTCTGGAAACCAGTGCAGAGCACCCTCTCTTAAAATGTCTGCATGATGTATTATAGACAAGGGTCTAAAGTGAATGGTTTCTATAGTATTTATTGCTCTGATCCTATGCAGGGGAGCCATGTAGTGTCAGCCTGTCCTGCTACAGCAACTGAAGCAACAAAACCATGGCTAGGGCAGTCCTGGATTTCCCCTGTGGATGTCAGGACACCATAGAACCATAGGAATGCCCAAGGTTGGAGGGGACCTCAGAGGTCATCGAGTCCAACCCACCATAAGCACATGCACCCATTAGGTCTGATTAAATGAAACCTGCACTCTGCATTGTATAATGAGAGAACAGCTCCACCACTCTCCTGCTCTGCCACAGCTGCATGCGGGCCTCACTGCAAGATTTGGGTATTTTTGGTTCCCATATTTGAGTCCTGGCTTTCTTTCTAAACGTATCCTTGATTTGAGGTGACTTTCTCTGTTTAGTCCACTTTAAATATTTTTTATGCTTCAAAGAAAAAGAGGAGGAGGAGGCTAAAGCATGTCCTTGAAAAAGTTACCAGGATTCAATTTTGAGCTGCAGCTGAGTCATTTGCAATCCACCCTGAAAGCAAGCTGGCCTTAGCAAAACATGCCACACTAAGCTCAAAAGAAGACATTGAAGGTGGGCCAAGCTAGGAGATGAACAAAGTGAAGAAAACACCTTATGAGCAATGTTTTTACTAAAACACCTCAATTTTAAGTCAAAGCAAATAAATTCTGAATTAGCAAAATATTAATTTTCTATGAAAAGGAGGTCTTCAAGATGCTCTCTTATTTGAATGAATTATTTTTTTACAGTGATCATGAAATATATCACAGAGCTTACCTTTCATCTTAGAGAGTCCCAAAACACTTTGTGTGCTATAAACATGCAGGAATCACTTCACTTTGGGTTGAAACAACAGTGAAAACAGCACAGAAAGTTAGAGCTGGACTTTAAATAGATATAAACTTTCAGAGCACATGCTAATCACTAATTGCTTGGTAATAGAAACCTTTTCAATGGTCTGTTTATTCCCTAATTGCCTGTTTTTTGAGGTCTCACTCTGATAAATCTGGCATTGTCATCAGCGGAAAATAAAGGTCCAGCTCTTTGCAGGCACAAACCAAAGAAGCTCCTTTGGAGTCAGTCAAGCTACTCACATTAATATCAAAAGAGAATCTAGTCGAAGGTACTGCATTATCAGAGCACTAGCAAGTGTTCAGTTCCTATGAAGTGTGTATATTACCCATCTGATATTCCATGGACCCTGAGTATGGATTTACTCAGTTAGAATTTGGCCAACATGTTGCATTTCATGAGCAGATTTTTAGGAAATGCACCAAGAAGCAATCTTTATGAATTACAAGTGGCCAAACATCAAGCACTTTAGTGTTCAAGCTGGCATCTTTTCCCCCTAAAGCAACAAAGACAGAAACCATTTCCTGAACCACTTTGCTCAGTTCCTGCAGCTCTCCACTTTCTCAGACTTTTCCTATCCAATGACTATTCTTAACCTATTCTGCTTACTGCAGTTTGCTGAATATACATTATTAAAAATAGAACAAAATCTGATTAGTTTCAGGTTTCATTTCATGCAAGATTTAGGTCAGGCCTGACAATATAATTTGAGCTGCTGCAAGAGCTCACTGTCACCACAACAGGCAAGTCCTCTCCCCAGCTTACCAGCCTTTCCCTCTCTCACACTAGCTCTGGTGCTTGTCAGGCTCACTGATGAAATGATTTAACTCACTAAGCCAACAGAAAAATAATCCAACTAAGGAAAAAATAATTATTTTCTAGCATGTATGAGCACTTGGAAGATAAAGTTCCCCTCCTGGTAGCAGCAAGCTACTAGGAGCTAGTTCAGCTATATCAAAATGCTGCTCACATACTGCTTTATCCCAGAAGTTCCTAACATTTGATCTTCCTATTACCACACTTGGAGACAGAACACTGGACTAGAAGTAAATAGTAGGAACAGCAGAGGCATTTTTATGCTCTTAAAGAATAGGTACCACTGAAGAAGTCCTCCCCACTCTGCTGTGCATCTCAGCCTCATCTCATATTTTGGTGCTCTTATGAATCTGACCATCTTTAATCTGTCCAAAAATGAACCTTGCAAAAAGTGAATAATTTTTTGTCTCTATAGATCCCCAAACTGGCCTATAATGTGACTGGCATGCTAGCATTTCGTTCGGAATAGAAGCTGAGAAAAGCCAAAGGTTTTTTGTAGGCCATGAGTAGTCTGACAGACCACTCTTTCACATCACATTCAATATGCAAAGCTCAGTAGTTTTCTAGATCAAAAAAAGCTAATTTGCTAGGCAGGCTGCATCTTTGGGACGCAACCATAGGGAAAAGGTCATAGCATCACAGAATCCTTAAGGCTGGAAGGGACCTTTAGAGATCATCTAGCCTAACTTCCCTGGTGTTCTACAAGACACCCTTGGCAGATTACAAAATGGCACCTAGGGGCTGGAGCGAAGCCTCCTGACATCCCAGCAGACACTCATGTTCATGAAGCATGGTCACAGGCCTGGGCACAACACCAGGGTGGTTAAACATCTAAGAGAGCCAACCTGGGCGACTCAGACACACAGAGCAAGCCAGAGCTCGCACAGGTGGGGATCGACCAAATTAACTTTTGAAGATCCCTTCCTGTAAACCATTTGGGGATTTATCACACGTCAGGAATATTGAAGCTGGGCATTATAATGCTCAGGACATTTTTTAAGCCATTCATTTGGACTGTATTAAAAAAAGAAAAAAGGCATTTTAAAATAAGCTCTTGCTAAAACTTGTCAGGTTTCTGGAATTTTATTTTTCTCCATTTATCTGGTCCCCATGCCCTAAGGTACCCAACTACCAGAAAGCTTCAGCCTACAAACTGTGAATTAGTTTGACTTCTGAAAATCAAAGTCACAATCTAAACACCTCCAGTGTCACAGCAGTCACATCCACAAAAATTCCTATGCAAGTCTCAAAGGCATCAGCAAGATGTGCTAGTCATCAACTTACTCAGTTACCTCTTCACTGATGCTGCCACCAGGTTCCATGAAATTAAAAATGCAATGGTTGCTTTTGTAGTAACATGACTTATTTACCCTTGATGAGATACAGCTTCATCCAGTTAGCTGTGAATTAACATCCTCCTTTAACATCTTAATTACATACTAATGTAACAAATGCATATGTTATACCACATCTATAAAATACACAGATTTTCAGAGCTGTGATAAGATGTTTTAATGTTGTCAGCTTCAGAATATCATAACTACAAGGATGAATTTGAACTTCCTTAGCTGCAGTAGCAGCAGAAAGTGTAGCTTGAAGATTGCCATTTCACTTGGTGCCTTTCTTTCCTAGAGAGGAGCCGGGAACTTTGCTATGCCCTGGTAAATCCCAGGTCATCACTGGTATGCAGCAGTGGGAGAGAGATGATAAGAACATCTGCAATTTTTGCAATTTTTGCATTGTAATCCTTGCTCTTGGGTTCGGGTGCCTTGGATAAAATAGATCCCTTTCCGCCTCAGTTTCCTGCATGCAAAATTGGGGCACTGTATTTGGTTGCTGGTTATTTTCAGTGTCATCTTGCTTATGAACATGTACGTATCTGTAGTATTAGCCAGTTTGATCTAACTTAAAATACTGTAAGAATGAGAAGTATAGAATTTATATCAGTAAGAACTTTTACGTAGGGTCAGTTTTGAAGGCTGCACAGGGCCTTGTACTGTCAGTTTTGAATATTTCCAAGTTTGCATGGCATCTCTGGGTACTGATCCCATGTTTGGGTACTTTCACAGCGAAGTTTTTTTTCTTTTGTCTAACAAGCATCTCCCTCGGGCTACCCTGTGCCCACAGCCTCTCCCCCTGCCACATGCACTCTTGTCTTCTCCATAGCCTTCCCCTGTGAGATGAAGACAACAGCTTGTTCCCCCCAGGCTTTCCCATCTCCAGGCTTATTTCATGGCAAGGAAGGCCACAAACAGGCTGAACCATGGGAGCAAGCACTCGCCTCCTGCTCCAGCTGCTGCTACACCAAGATGGGTGCTGCCACTCCACATCCAGCCCTGCTCTTCATAGCGCCTTGCCAGCAACTCCATCACAGCTTCAGTTCCCACTCATTTTGCCACCATAGTTGTTTATTTCCTACCCTACAGTGCAGAGCCAGTGTAGGTTCAGAAACTGAGGGTAGCGTGAAGGAAAGTCAGGCTTCCCCCGAGTGTGTTGCCACCCCTACAGATTTTCACAGGCACAGTGCCGATGTTTTTGGGTCTTGCTCACGTCTTTCCATTTCCCAGTGGATGCAGTTAAACCAGTGCAAGTTCCCACATGCACATTTATCACACCCTGACCTCTGTCAAAACAGTTGGAAGAAAATGAGAGTCTGCAGACTTCCACATTGCTTTCCCTGGAGATCATACACACCCACTTTGAGATCTGGCCCACTTTCTCCGCCTTAGCTCACAAGTCTAAGTTTGCACCCATAAACAGCTATGAGCAGAAGGGAGAGAGGATGAACACCATTCTGGCCTGGAAAGCGCAGCTGCTGAAGGTGCAGGTGTGTGTGCACAGACCTGGCAGGGTGGGCAGAGCCGCGCAGCGGAGCAGGAGGCTCCCACGCCCTGGGAGCAGCGCGGAGCAGAGCAGGGCTGCGCTGGCCGGCAGCTCTGCTCCCCGGCCAGCACCGTCAGCAGAGAGAGTCGCATTCGGAGCGTGTCAAAACCCATGCAAATAACAAGCTTCAGCAACACTACCGCCTCAGAGGCGGAGGCCAGCAGAGCGCAGGCCTATTCCTGAGTAAAATCTGAATAAAATGTAACAGCTTCACTCCCCCCTCAAGATATTCTTGCATGGAGCTGTGCCTGCATGTATTGACTCACAAGGAGCCTAACTACAGTAACAACAGGAAAGATAGATCAAATTAAGCCGTTTGTACTTGACAACAAGCTTGACTTGTACTTGACAAGAAGAAACAAGGTGTTCCTCCTAAGTCAAGTGTTATTTTGCAACTAATTTAGTAATTAAACACTTTGATCCATCTTTCCCGAGATCTCCTAAATGATTACACACCTCCCTCTAATCATTTGCCCTTGCACATGATCCAGAAGGAGAAAGGAAATGAGGAAATGTTAATTCTCACATCACTTCTTTTGATCTGCATGTCTTCATCCAAATGTCCTCACCTCATTTTATGAATCAGATTTCTGACAGGAAATTTTAGGCTAATTCCTCATTAATATTATAATTCCTATTAATGAATAAGAATTCCTTGTTAATAAGAAATACCCCAAACACATGATTAGACCAATATGCACAGTGCTTAGTCTCAACAGCATCTGTATTCTGAACTTTTGATGTACAGGAATTAGACTGAAGCACTAGTACAAATTCCTCTCCTTTTTATTGGAGAAAGCTCAGCAGAGAAGAACCTGAGAGTCCTAATGCACGGCAAGGTGACCATGAACCAGCAGTGGCCCAAGAAGGTATCCTGGGCTGTACCAGGAGGTGCATTGGCAGCCTCCTCCCTCCGCTCCACTCAGCCTTGGTGAGGCCACATCTGGAGTGTGGTGTCCACTGCTGGGTGACCAGAGGTCGCTTCCAGCTTCAACCACACTGCGATTCAGCGGAATGCCCTTTGCCAGGCATTTCACTTGCACTCTCAACAAATCCGGCTGCTGCACTGACGTAAGCGGCGAGTTCCAGCTTGTGCAGTATTTTTCTCTTAACCATCATTATATTCTCATGGCCTTCAGGCCAAGATCTTCAGCTGCTCCCTTTCTGCTGTCTGCTCAGCCAGCTAATCTACCACTAACTACACCAAACAGCAAGATTACCCAATGTGAGGAAAGGATCCCACGCAGTTCAATATACTCTTTGGCAGAAAGCTGATATTAAAAGAAAGCTAAACTCAATTACTATTTGTGTAACTAGAGTATCCTGGTTACAGAGCTTGTAACCATAACGATCATTTAAACAAAGCCTTAAAAGTAAAAATTCCCTTGTTATTAAAATGTTGATCTCTGACTCCAGTTCGGTTTCTTGATCCTCCCACTGTTTGAGGACTCCGAGGCACCGGGGCCGGCAGGTTGTTTGGATGACACAGGAAAGGAACAGCTCAGCTCAGAGCCATGAGGAGCCTTAGCTGGTGTTTGCATGTCCCTCACTAACAGAACTGTGCTTAATACAACACACGAATGCAAAGCATCAGGCTGTCATACGGGGATGCTGAGGTTTGTGAACACCATACAATTCATTTGCTAGCAGTGATGTTTCTTACAGCAAGTGTCAAGCAATTAAATTGAGCCTACTACTTAATCGCCTCCCAAACAAGGCGTTACTTTGGTTGGAGCCCAACTCACTCAAAAGCTCAGACTGATCTAAAAAAAAAAAAAGAAAGAAAAAAAAAGACTGAATGATTTGGCCATTTTATGTTACTGATCAAGTCTGCTTGATTTTATGGTCAGATTATCTTCTATCTCTAAAAACTCTTATTCCACAGTTAGGATTCTCATGTTAGTAAGAGTCCTGCAGGCAGCACCAATTTGTTATTCTGTAGCTCTGTTTGGGTAACTGGGGAGATTTTTATTTTGAAAAGATCCTGCTGGAGATTTTTTTTTCTTTTTTTGGGATGCTTGTTAAATGAGTATGTAGCCAGGAAAATGGGACACAGAAGCAGTAAGATGGATATGATCTGCACACATGTTTCTCTCACAAGAAAACAAGTGCAGTGCATGTTTAACAAAAGGAAGTAGCTTCAGGCTTACATTATGTAAGGGAGCCAGATGTAAACTTTTGAACATACAGCACTCCAGGCAGGTCCATTAGAAAAATGAAATCTTTTTGCATGTGAGGAGGAAGGAACAAATTTCTTCTTGAAAATTTAACAAAGCTTGAGAGCTAGTCGTGAACTCCACCCCAGCTGGTCCAGCCTTGCAAGCTTTACTCACATGAGCACGGCATCAGGCTGTCTCTCTGGATTAATGAGCTATACCAGCAGCTGTAATTTCTCTGTTTGTCCCATTGATCTTAGTTGGACATCACTGAATGAAAAGAATATGCAGCGAACCCCGGTGACTAATACGTGTATTTAAAGCCAAAAAAACACTAATGTATCAAGCCAATGACAAAAATGCAGCAGCTGTAGCCTTAAGAGGAAACCAGGTTTTATCTGCATCAGAATGAACAGAATTTGTTCCGCAGAATATTGCCAGGATGGAAATCAGAAGCGAATGTAGCTGTGAGAAACCTGGACATGTATTTTTAGGTATGCACGCCCACACACATATGCACCCTGAATAGCTCATTCCTCTCCTCTGATCCGATGAGGGATCCTCCAGGAGGGACACGGGCCCAGGCATGACTCTGTCCCACTCGCTTTGTGCCACCTCCTTTTAATGGCTTCCTCTATCATGTAATAGCTTGAAAAGGGGCTTCTTCTGTGACCTTCTCTTTCCTCCACACCTTCACACTGCTATTCCATCTCCTTTAGCAACACAGTAACTCCGGTACCAGATCAAACCCTCAGTTCTGCAGTTGAGCACTCTTGCAGAGATGCCTCCCCCAAAAGCGGTAAAAGCTGCAAGAAGCCAGAAGCTGCAAGAAGCCAGCTCTGAGAACAGGCTCCCCTTCGTGCTAGCGCGCATCTGACTTTCCCATCTACACATCGGCTTAAGCCTTAAATCATGACTTAAGATCCCTTTAGCAAAATATAAATGGACATAATATGAGATCACTGCATTCACCTGTGATTACTTCATTTTTGTAACTTACTCACACTTCCACCAAATAAACAAATCTTTCTTTATTGCAAGAAGTAGCTATCCAGAGCGCTTTTCACGATTATCATAATACACAGCTCTTCCAACTTAAATGGAAATCAGCCACCCAAAATCACCCACCGTATCTGCTTCCAGAATTAAATAAATATAGCTACTGTCAGCTCTTTAAATCATTTTTTTCAACCTCCAATTCCCAACCCACTCACCTCTCTCGAGCTGTCGCCCTCTTTCATTCTTGGTAGTACTTGCTTTACTTTTTTCAAGTCCATATTGCAGAGCATTTTCCTACACAGACTCCCCCCTGACATTTCTCGGGCACCAGAGGGTTTGCTCCCATTAACAGGATGAAGCAGAAGTCCAGCATTCCTCTGTCTACCCGTCCTGCTACATGTTGGAGCAGCACAGGAGCCTCCCTACACAGCACACTATCCCACAGCAAGAGCATTTTAAGGGTCAACTCCTGTTTTGCAAGGGGACATGTCACCCCACATGCACACTTCTAGCACAGCAGTTTTCAAAAAGCTTCATTTTAAATGACACTGAATTCACCATGTTCTTTTACAACTGAGTAGATCTAGCCTTTCTGTAAAGATCAGGTGTAAGAACCTACCTGATAAGAGGACAGAGGGGCAGGGGAAGAAGAACCCACACTGTTAGCTGTCTGGTATTTATTACTTTTTTAATACAGAGAAGTCACAACAAAATATTCTCTAACAATACACGCAAACGATATCATAACCAATTATTTTAATTTCATCAACATTCATTTTTATGTACATATTCTTCCTTCTGCAAAAGTGCAATCCGAAAATGTCTCATCAAGAAACCTTTATGGACAAAAATATTTTTGAGGGGTTTTCTGAAGTGGCCTTCAACGTGTTTTTCCTTGGTTACCTGGTACAACAACATGAAGAGTACATGAAAATAAAGAAACTGAGTTAGATGCCTCCCTTGCAGAAATATTCCCTATTTTCCCAGCTAAACTCATGTATGAATATAGTGCTCACTACTGAACAAATTAACACAAATAGACTACAGAATAGTCTATGGGATTAAAGAGCATGGTTGTTTGTAATGACTTCACAGCATTAGATAGAACAAGAAATTTCAGCCTTCTCACCTTGGTGTCAAATTACATATCAGCATTTGAAAGATGTTTCTTGTGTTAGTCATGGTTATCAAAATTTATTTTAAAATGTCCTACGGATGGATGAATTCATTTACACATCCAAAATGTTAAGT
>JAVCKT010011871.1:0-13577 GCA_032273925.1 Rhynchotus rufescens | reverse complement strand
TCTCCTATGGAAAACATATTTAACTACTGGAAATAAAAGCATCTGCACATGCAACTCCTATAACTATCACCAGGAGTATCGTGCATTTAAGAAGAGTAGAATGAACCTCCAAATCCAGAGGACTTTCTTCTGTTTTACAAAACGTGTCTCAGGCACAATTTAATCCAACCACAGGCCAGATTAAAAGGAACACAGAGCATCAGACAAACGAAAGGTAATGAAGAGTAAAGTTTAGCCAAACAAGCAAAGTAAGCAGCTCCCGATCTAGACAAAACATTTCCCTTTTCACACATTTAAAAGCTCATGACTATTTCCATCACTCATTAGGATGGTGAGTAAACAAACTGCAATTCAGTTTAACCTTTTACATTAATGAGCCACAAGGTCCCAAAGGAGGTAACTCTGCCTTATGCTTATGCAGAAACTTTTATAGTCAAAGAAAGGGCCTGACTACTTGACTGGAATCTTACGGATGTTATTAAAAAAAATGTATTTTGCAGTAACTTGAGACCAGTTGTCAGTGTCAGCAAGAAATAGAACAAGTGTCTTCTACAAATTAGGGACTCTTTGATTTGGAGGGAAAGTTCAAAGGGATCTTTCTGTACTTCCATCATGGAACATTTTCACTGTGCTGCATGTTCTGCTGGCCACCAGTTGAGAGAGCAACTATGACTCACCTAACAGTGTAATTAAAAGAGAACTCCCTTTTTTCCTTTGATAGATTTGTACATAAACATGCTTTTCCCCCCACTTTCCTAGTCTGCTTCTTGCACTTGAATTGAAAATACTGTACAATCTTTCATTGCTTGTGCTGTTAAGAACCAGCTGAATTCCTTTTCTCCACTTCCACTCATTCTCGATTGTCTTATACACGTATATGGAGAGGCATCTAAGTACTTAAAAATAGAATTATAACTTAGCTACAGTAAAAGAAAGCAAATGAGCAAGTATTTAGGAGAACTCCAGATCTTACCTCTCTCCTATCAGGTACACTGCATGGTGACAACTGTCCATGCCAAATGTGGGGAAAAAATGGGTATAGTACATTCCTGTTCTGTCATTCACATGGCACACGTGGAGCTGATACCCCAGACTCAAGGCATGAGTGACCAGCCCTCAAGTTCAAATACCTGTTATATTTGTTTCTTTTTATTTTCCCCATTACAGGAGTTTTGTTTCACCATCTGATTTAATAGTGCTGGAATAGTCTTTTGTACAGCTATCACTTGTGCATCTATCATTTGTGTATCTGAACTGACTCTCATGGCACTGGCAGGCAATGCAGCTTCAGACTTTGTTAACCATTCTCACTCCGTGAGATTTCTGGAACATGTCACACAAGTCGAAGGGCTCATCTTCCCTGCAGGATTAATTCAAATTATTGACTGATTGTTCTCCATAAGGCAGATTTTCTCTGCTAGCGACCTCTTCTTCCAGTCCAGCTACGTGTGGGCTGCCCCTCCTAGGGAGCAGCGCTAACAGGGCCAATTCTGCTGGCCCTGTTGGGCCATGGGAGCCGCATGGGAGTGACAGCCCAGCCCTACCTGAGGTGGAAACCACTGGCGTGAGCTGGCCAGCTGGTTGGGACACAATCACTCGAGCTGGCAACAGCCAACCTGTGCCAACACAAGCCCTCTGTGCAGCATGAGTAATATCTGAAGAGTGGCTAGTGCTAAAAGGAGCTAATTCTGCAGTAAAGTTAGCGAGGAAAGAAAACTGTGACCTTGGCATTCTTAGTGCACACAGAAACACGGATATTCAGTTCAAGTTTTTATGGGCATATTCATCTCCTTAGCTTAACAGGGAACATAGTTCTTGGTCCAGCACATACAAGACCTTTTTGGCTTGTGACTTTTTTGTATTCTTTCACAGCGCATGCAAAGTATCAGGGCCATTTTCAAGATCATAATTTCAAGAGATACATTCTTTAATATTGCAATTTGGGAAAAACATAATTTGTTTTAAAACAGTGTCTCAAAACTTCAGAGGAAACAAAAAATAATCCCATCTTTTTAAAAGTAGTAAAAGCTGTACCTCCAGGGGGGACAGTCACTCCATTATGGAGATATATTGTGGAGCAAAGCAAAAAAACAAACAAAAAAACTCAATGGGCTTGAGAAGCCGAGCAAAAGATTAATGGCCTATTTCAAAACCTTCATTTAGGAAAGGAGAAATCGGAACCAAGAAACAACATTGGCAGAGTCTACAGGGCCAACCCCTACGATACAAATTCATTGCCTAATGTACAGTCTATTATATATAGCACACAGGCACATAGAAAAAAATTACACTAAATTTGCTTTCTTAATTAGTCTCCAAGCTTTTAAAGCCTGGACATACATAATTTTGAAAGATAAAGGTGTAACAATAATTGCTTTAAAAATCAATGCCAAGTCTCCTAAGAAGTACCTCTCAGGTCTTACAGCACTCACAGCCCAGATCTTGCTGTACAGATCTTGCCGCTTTGCAAACCAGTCACACCAGTCTGCAGAAAGTAGCAAAGTCTCGGGCCCAGCAGACACACACGAACACGCTCCCATTCGGTTCAGCCTCTTCCTTTCACATATCGCAACAGAGTCCTAAAACACCTGTGAGGAAATACCTTTAAATAAAGCATTTTAGGATCTCCAGCTTGTTTTGGTACAAACAAATGGTCAGATTGCTGAAGGGAGAGCACTGGTGGAAGCGGTGCCGCTGCCGTAGGAGCCGTGGGCGAGGGGAACGCACAGCGGGAAGCCGCTACGCCAAGAAAACTTCATGTCAGGATTGCGTTTGCTGGCATGGATTTACATTCACTTGTCACAGTATCTCAGTTTGCCCCATCTTGGGAAACCTAAAAGAAAGCCTGCCAAGATGACTGACGGTTTAGGGCCACTCCTGCTCCCACTGGAATCAATGTCAAAGACTCAATTAATTCAGCAGTAGCAGGATGACTTCTTTCCAAGGATTTCCCATTTCCACCAAGCTAGAGGAACATCATCCTACAAAATTAAGCACTTTCCAACGGACATATTTCTCTGTCCTGTATGTCTCCCCACACCTTTACTATAAACCGTATTACAACAATACAAAAAATAAAACCAAATCATTTTTAGTTGAAATTTACCCCACGCTCGGGATATATTCAAAGGCCATTAAATTGGCTTGCCTCCAGCCTTCACAGAGATCTTGTCAGGAGGATCCTGCTTTTAACAACATGTATATATACATATTAATATGTACACAGACAAAGAAGCTGCTCTTTCAGTTAGAAAAAAAAATAATTTCATCACAGAATGAATCCTATAAAAAGATATGTAATAAAGTTGAAATACCCATAAAATAGCTATTACTAAAGCAAAGCTTTCGTCAATAAGCCTCCAGAACTTTAAACGAAGAGAATGGCTTCACAAAGTGGTAGTCTAGGTTTCCACAGTGTGGACACTGCTGCACGTTGCTGTATTCAGAGAAATACTGCATGCCAATCCGTACATCTATGACTGGCTTCCCACAGTGCTTACAGTTCAGTCGAGCCTGTAGAAAAGTAAAAAACACTTTTGAAATAACAAGTTTTTCTTCCATTCCTCACTACAGAAAAACAGAACGTGACACAGACCCTTCCTTCGGCCCTGCAAGAGGTTAACTCAAGAGACTGGCCCTACTGGGATCTGCTGGGGAGGGTGACACTTACGTAGCTGGTAACTTATTCACAAGCCTATTCCCAACTACAGGACTGTTGCACGCAGCCTGCCAGGAAGCTTTTTGCAAGATGAGTAGAAATCAGCTATGCTGACATTAAACTTTTCTCACGTTATTCTTTTAAGTAATTCCTCTTCAAAAGTGTTTAAGTCCCAGAGTTTAGATAATCGCTTTTAAGACTAACTTTCCAAAATTTAGAATCCTAATTTAACTAAACATGTGACACTGCCTACTTCTTAGCTCACTTGAGAGGAGGAAGACTGCTGAACCTTGCCAGAGACAGTAAGAGGTTTGTTTTTCCCTTCACAGAAAGCCAGCAGGTTTGGTAAAGTGCAGCTAACTTTTGGCACAACTTTGTGCAAAAACAGGCCATGTAGCAGGGTACTCCAGCTGGGCAGAGAACATCCCCACGAGCTGTTTTGATCCCGATGAATTCCTGCCACTTATGCTAGGCATATAAGTTAATAGCTTTCTAGTAAATACCCTAAAAAGGACACAGTCTGGAAATCATTACAACTGAGGTCATGTATCAGACTTCAGTAGACATCCTAAGAATGTTTGTCACATGAAATAACACCACTGGAGATCTCCAAATACTGCAGCATAAGTTATACCCAATTCCAACTGGTGAGAGGAACATAATTCCAAAGTTTATAAGTATATATGATTGTTTTATGTTGATTAATCTCTAAACCAATTCCTCAAGTTCTTAGGATAAATAGTGCTGTCTCAAGAAACCATAAATGAAACCCTGAAGCAAAGGGAAATTTTACATTTGTGTCATGCAATTCCCACTGTGCAGCTATTTCATTTTATGTTTGAACATGATTTGTCTGTGCAACACTTAAGCATTCTGATCTTCCAGTTTAACAAATGTACATAGCTTCCTCTCTTTTATCAGCATGCCATGGTATTGTATCACTTTAAGTATTTATTTAAATATTTACAATGCATATTATGCTCCACAAACCAAACATCATTTAAAGCATGCAAACTATTCTCCAAAATCCAACTGAGAAAAGGACTAACAGTAGCTGAGTAGATATGAGGAACGATTAAAAGGTAAAGGTGAGAACAGACAGAGCTATGAACAGTAGCAACAAACAAAACCAAGTCTTGAGAAGGGATGTGATTGGAGAAAATAGGGACAGTTGATGGAAAGAAAGCAAAAAGTGTGCCCAGTGTGAAAGCACAGCAGGCAGTTTGAAAAGCTCAAGAGAAGCAGCAGAGACGTGAGACCATAAGGGAGTTCAGGAGAGAAGAGAGCAAATAAGGACCCAGGGTCTGAGCTGAACGGCACCTTGACATCTGCCCAACACCCTGACTGCCCAACACAGTAATGAAAACTTCAGCTCTTCAGTGAAAAGAACCAAATGCTTTTCTGCAGCAACACTGATTTAATGAATTCTCCAGTGGGGAAGGGTTGGGAAGGGAAGAAATTACTAAAGTACTATCACTGTTGAGACAAAACTTGCAAAGAAACCAACCAAAAAATGTCCTCAGCCATCTGCCCTGCTTCAACAGCAGAAATTCCAGGAAATGCAAACTAATGGCATGCAGATTTGCATGACTTCACTGAAAAAGTGGAATTTTTGTGTTGTTGCAAAACATGCAGCACACCCACCAGCTGCTGTCCAACCTTTTGGACAGTGACTGCAGTTTGTTCAATTATCCTATATGCATATTTGTGAGGTACACTTAAATATTATGAAACAAGGTACGAATCATTTAAAACATAAATTAGCAAGGCAATTCAGAGATAAATTATATAGCATAGCTTAACATCATCCCTCTGTATGCAGGGAATCATCCATAAAAATCACAAGGAAACAAAAATATATATTGCCCAGCAGAGTCACTGAAGATAATGATTTTGTATTCGCTTCTGTTACTGACATGTCCTGTCACACTCTCCATTAATCATATCATTAAGGCTCCCATGCAATGAAACTTTAACTCTTGTATTGTATATTCAAAAGCAGCAATTCAGATTTAATTTTAAATTTTAATTTTACAAAAGCTAGCAAGTCAGGCTCAGTGATAGATGCTTCAAAGATCTCAAGATCTCGTAAAAAATAGAAATAAATACTATGATCTCAAGACAAAAAAAATTTGGAGGTAACATTGCTGTTTGCAGCTACAATTGTTATCAATTGCCATTTTATCCAGCAGCACCAACTCTGTTCCTCTTGCGAAAAATACATTCTGGCAAGTATATTAAATTTAAAATTAAATTGCATTTTGCATGTTGAAGAGACCATCTTTTATATTTCTCCTGCACTGCTATCTGTACAAGGGCACAGACTGTTCTCTTTTTAAGGCTTACTGAGAGCTGAGACTGTTGGTGCTTGGCAGTTGTAGCAATGAAGCTACTGCCAAGCTTTCCAGAAAACATGCACAATATCCTCAAGTGGTCACATCTCAAATGGGCAAATCTGTATTTGTGAGGCACCTAACCCAGCAGGTAACAAAAGCTGAAGTCAACAGGGCCGTTCTTGAACAGACCACTGGCCCTTTCCCAAAATAACAGCACCTTAGGCCTTCCGCATTGCTATTTACCACAGGTTCGCTACTGCTGCAGCAGAACACCTCAGTCCCCTGGAAGACTCCTTAGTATTCTGGATCTGGAAGCCTGATGCCTGCCTGGAATAGCCCAAAGATTTGGATTTTCCACACCGAAAGTATAAATTAGGCAGACAGGAAAAAAATAAAGCTTTTTTCAGGCTATTGCAGACTACCAGTGTTACAGTCACAGCAAACACTGAGAAACAGGTAATTGCCAAGCACAGACTCTTTAGGCTTTCCATTCCCCTGGCTTTTTCGCTGCAACTATCTCACAATAAAACACAATTCAGGCAACTAAGAGAGGCTTGAATGCATGTAACAGCTGCTAAAATTGTATATTTGCCATTAAAATACCACTAAAGTTACTTGTGATGACAAAAATATTTACTAGTGATACCCCAAACACCACCAGGTTTAACTGTGAAGACATTTGAGGCAACTTTACTTCAAAAACTACCCATTAACCACTGGCTATAGCATCAGCTTTAGGTCCAGCTACGAGTATTTGTTCTTCATAAAGGAGGACAAAGGGACAGGGACTGTAGACAGATTGTACGGTGTAGGGTTGCATCCGGAGGGAGGGAGGGACGGAGGGAGGGACGGAGGGAAGGAGGGAAGGGAGATGGAACACAGAAACAGAAGCTTTTACTTTAATTCCCATCAGTCTGAATTTGACCTTATGAATCTTATTTACGTATAATACTAACCTGACAACAGGGAGAGGCTGCCAGAATATCATAGGTATACATAGTTCCCAGCTGGTGCCAGCTTCCATCCCATCGGGACTTGCACTTAATGCAGATAATTTTGTGAACCCCTTCTAAGCAGTCTACGCACACAGCATAGAGATGCATAAGTCTTCCTGTGAACAGGAAACACATTTCTTAAGGAAAATGTCACGGAAGATTAGAACAGTCATTTCCTGCAATGGGTTATTTGCCTTCAGTATGATAAAGATCATACCTTACTGATAACTTTAAAAATAATAAGAAGATGATAAATGATAAAGTAAAAAACTGTTTCTCTCTGTCAGAAATACATATTGCTTGACTGGAACTCTTTGCCCTGGATGAAAAACTCAGAAATTATAGATCAACCTCCCTCCTCTCATTTGCTGGTCAACTTTGGCAAAACATTTTGTAAGAGCAGCAGACTAGGCTATACGATCAGTTCTCGGCTTGAGCCGTATATACGATCCTCTGCAGTTCTTCCAGCCCAAGATACCTTCATGTGGAGAACTGTTGAAGGTTATGAGCAAGTTGGGTACAGATTCATGGAAGAACTTGCCAAAAATCTCAGCAAAGAGGAAAATAAGGACCTAATACACCTAATGGAAGAAAGCAAGTGATCGAACAGCAATTTTCTTTCATGTGTTTTTTTCCCCGACCACTCATTTATGGTGAGGATATTTTAGAACATTAGATACGTATGCATGTGCATGTGTATAATATATGTTACATATATACATATGTTAATGTGCCATACAGGAATATGTATCTATTGAACTCTGACATAAAGTTCTATGAGCAAGATGACTTCCAAAAGATTACTTATACTGTCTTTGAAAAAATTAACCATTTCTGACTTCAAAATGAAATATTTTGTGTACCTAAATGCTAATAAACTCAATGTAAAATCTAAGATGCAGGTTTCACACAAAATAAAAAACACAAATTCCAAAGATTTGGCATGTAGATTAGGAGTGATTTGTAGCAATATAATTGATTTGCAATTTAATAGTTGGCAATAACAAGTGTGAGGGCTAACTCTGTAATGTACCATATTTTGCACTGCTGTACCAGACCAAGTTAAGAGGTAATGCAGCTACAAACCCACTGCAAAATAGGGCTCTATATTAGGAATGTTTATCTTGGACTGCAATTTGTGCTCTTGAGCACTGAAGTGTTAGACACATGACAATTTGTTATTTCACAAACACAGACAACTTGCAGCTTTTTTGGCTGTAAGGGAATAAAATATTAACAATTTACAATCAGTCAGCACCAGAAATTGTAACAGCTGTTTTTTCAATTTGTTTTTTTTAAGCCAACTATTTTAGAAAAATGAGAAGAAAATCAAGACTCTTCCTGACATATATATACAAAATAAACTTTCCTCATTTGAAGTTATACATTGCTCTCGCATATTAAAATACTGCAGTCCCTCATCATTTAATTTGAATTTCCATGTTGTAAAGGAAACCAAACACTTAGTATCTTAAATATGCTTCAAATAAACAAACAAGCTATTTTCTTTACTAAGAGAAATCAGCACCTTGCAGCTTAAGTTCATTTCAAACCATACTTCTGAAAACAAACCATTTCACTCAGGTCAAGCAGCTAAGAACTCTAACAATTAATTATTTACAGCATTTTGTCTGAACAAACTTGCTGATATATCACCCAAGGAGTAAAAATATCCGATTAATAATGAGAAAAAAATCATTCTGCAGTTTCATTCTTGCTGTTTCCTAATGCTAAAGGTTAACAACCGACAGTTTCACTATTACCAAAGTGGCTGTTGGTACCGATGAAATCACACACATGCTGTGCAGCCTCCCAGCAAAAACAAATAAGTGCTGGCACCTCCCATATATATGTTTGTCCGGCAGACTTTTTAGCTCATGTTTCTCACCTATCGCCGCTTCTATTTAAAGTACATTTGGCAAGACGGAAGCAATATTGTCATCATGAATACAATGCAGTGACTTGGCGTGCAGTGATTTAAGCTGAAAAAAGCCAAAGTTTACTAAACAAAGAAATACATAACATATATTATGACCATGCATGGGATATTATAAATTTTATTGAAAGGAGGAAAAGCTTGTATGTTGAAAAATCTGCTGTTCATGCCTTCCTGTTACATCTTTTAACATGAACCTGTATGTTTTTGTAGACTGAACTACTACTCTTTTTTCTGACTTATTTTAGCCACACAAGCTGCAAATAGGCTGCAGGACTAACGTCTTTTACAGGGTATTACGACACTTGTGTGCTTGGATAATTTAATTTGGGAAAAACCTTTCATAAAGAGCTGCAGCTCAGCCTAGCCCACAACTGCTGGCTTCTCCAGGGCAAATAACGTCTTGATCCCAACCCAGCACGGAGCAGGAACACGACTGGGATGCCCTCTGATGAGGCAGGATTTGGAAGCAAGCTTGGATTCCCCACTCTACCGTTGCTACTTCATCCCACCACAACTAACATTTACTTTTACCATGTCCAATCAGTCCAGACCACAAAAATAGTCTTTGTTGGGCTTGCGTTAATATAGGCCAGACTATCGTCCTTGCCAAATAAAAAAATACTGTTCTCACGAAAACAAAACAGATATTCACGGCTCTAACAAAAGATGAAAGGCATGACTGACTTGTGGTACAAACAGAACTTTCATCCAGGCTGCAGCACAGTGTGCTCAAATTTTGAAGGATGATGTATGGGTTGGATTAAAGCTCACAACACATAAATCGGTGCCCATGCACTGCAGGACAGAGTTGTGGAAAAAGCTTCCTATGGCCTATCTATTACCCAGATGAGAAATCCCTTAGTAGAAAGGCTAAACACGAGGCATGAATCTTCCTACACAGCATTTGCTTTTTATAATTTCCTCCTTAGCATTTTGATCTGATCCAGATGATAATTTGGACATGAAATTGGGCTTCACAGAACTGCTTAGTAAATGCAGAATCAGGGAGCAAATCTGAAATGGGGTGGGAGGGGAGCACAAGGGGCAGTTCCTTTGGTTAGCGAGACCTAACACGACCGACAGACAACCTGTACCTTGAAGGTGACAGGGAACATCGTATTCAATTTCATCGTGTCTGGAGGGGCTAAGGAACAGCGTTCCATCCACCAGTGGAAACTGTTCAAACACGGGCAGCGCCCTGTGGCAGAGCGCACAGTTTACAACGTTCCTGTGGCTGGCACTAAGAGCAGCAAGAATAAACTTCCGAAGGTCCTCCCCTTGACCCACTTGGGCATCGTCTTCCATCCGCACGTGGAAAGTATTCAACTTATGCCTCGGTATATGCGTAAGAAGCTCGGAGAGATCAAGCCTTCTCAAGAACTGCACGGGGGCATCGAAGTGTCCCGACCGATGTGCCTGCAGCCCAGCTGCCCCATAATCCAAGTGCGCGTTCCTGAAGACGCCCCCGCCAGCCATGCTCTTCTTGTGAGGCTCCAGGTGGATGGCGTTCTTCAAGAACTCCCCCAGGTACCGCGAAGAGCGAGGGCCGCTGAAGTGAGTGGGGGCGAGGATGGAGTAGCCGGTTGGTGGGGACTGGCCGGGAGAGACGCACGGGGAGCGAGCAGCGTAGCCCCCGCCGGCGACCCCCTTCTCCTGGGAGTTCTGCCTGTCCATCGAGTGCCTTCGCTGGATGTCGTGACTTAGGCCCTTCTGGGGCTTGTTGGATGGCCTGCCCTTCTTGGCCTCCTCGGCCGACTCCGCCATCGACCTTCCCGTGCTCTTCTCCAACACGGACTTCTTCTTCTTGTCATCCTGCATTCGCTTCACCTGGTACCAGTCAGTGTCCTTCTTCAGGTGGCCCTGCCCGCATCGACAGGAACAGAAGCGAAAAGCGAGATCGTATCCCTTCTTTGTCCACATGTTTTGACGACACTGCTTTTCATTCCAACTCCTCGCTCTGCCAATGCAGTTGAACTGGACAAGGATGCTGCTCTCCCACTCATAAAAGCACTGCAGGTGCATCCAGGTGCTATAAGGACAGTGCTCGTTGTTGCATATGACTTTCTGGTAGTCATCCTTCTCGAGGTCCACAGGCCTGCCAAAGCTGCAGATCAGGGGAGTAGCACAAGGGGCTTCTGTGGAACATAAAACAGACACATTAATAACTCAAAACTACCTGAGACTTGCTGGTTGCAAGGCTTTTTTAAAGGCTGTGTTAAATACAAACGCGAGCTCTTACTCATGATCTGTATCATCAACAGGCCCACAAGCACCAGCTCTGGGGAAGAATAAAAAACAGTCTTTGCTATTAAAAAAAAATAAGTATACAAAAGGAAATACAGAAATGTTGGGAGAATGGAACAAAATGACTGTGCAGGCAGCTCAACAGCCAGAAGAGCCCAGGGGCATCAGCCACCCGCAGGGGTTGGAGGCTGTGTTGAAAGGCAAGTGTAAGGCCCAAGCAGCCGGGAAGCTCTGGGGCTCTTTCGGGAGGGCTGTGCTGAAGCCTGAGGGGCAGCACAGGGAGAACCCACAGAGATGCCTGCTCCACAAACAAGTCAGCAGCACGAGCTGGCCGTGCAGCCATAAGGAGAGGCAGGAATTGATCTTTGCCACGAAGCAAGAGACAACAGGTAGGGAGAGGAACGGCAAGCAGAGGGCCTTGAAAAGTAACACAAACTGCTTATGTTTTTTACACAGAAGGGACGACCTTCCTTACAATGCTCAGGCAAATAAGGAATATACCACCTTTACCGAGAGCTTAATTTCACAAACCAAGCAGTTCTGCAACACAGACAGGTAATAAATTAATTAGTTAATTAATTAGGCTACATAGTCTTTTACTATCAAAGCAGCAACCTTTGCTATATCCTTGAGCAATGATCCATTCATTTCAATTCCCTCCTGGTAGCAGTACCATCTTCTACACAAATATGTCCTGCATCTGTGGTTAGCAACATGTTCCCCTCCCTCACCTAAGTACCACAGACAACACAGCATTCCGGCCCCTGCCTGCACAATCACGGACAGAAGGGAACAGAAAGGACAGGAAAAAATCATTTGGAGTTTCTGCTCATTTCGAACAGAGTCTAATTATGAAGGTTAAGACCCTTAGTCAAACATCACAAATACGGCTTGGGATTTCTTCCTCTGTATTTTTTACTTCCTGCTTCCTCCATTTCCCAAAAGATAAAAAAAGAGCGCCCATAAGGGCTGGCAGGCTGCCTCTTTTTCCTCTCTGTGTGTTTCTGCATTCAACTAATAGCTGAATGTTTCTTTGGGGTTTTTCCTGGCCTTACGCAGAAAGGGAGCAAACGGCGCTCGGGAATTCCAGAGCCTCTCAAGCTGACAGCGCCAGGATTTGCAACAGAGAGACACTGAGCCTCATGACAACAAACTGCTCTCCTTCCCAATTTCTTCCTAGGACTTCAAATTTCTTCTGATAAATAAGAAAACAAAATAAAGCTTGGTTGGATTGTTATTAGTCCAGTTACAATCACTGTTAACATGAATAATACAATTTAATCTGCACTGGAATGAGTTAAGTTGCTATATTAATTTCACAGGTTTTCAATAACAGATATATTGATCATCTGTGACAGAGAAAAAAAATAATAACACTAAACGTTTGATATTCTAGTGTTTTTGCCCCTTTAATTCAACTTTCTGCTAAAAAAAGCTATAAACAAACAAAAGCCTACCGGGTACCTTCAGAAAAGTCCTTCAGATCGTAGCACCTCTGAAGACTTATTTGGTTATCCAGAATACAGGGGGACAAAGAGTGCAAGAAACTCCTGCCGAGCCATTCACTACAACGACCCTTCATCTGATTTGTCTGTCTCTGCTCTACATGCCAGACACAGCACAATTGCAAGGAGAGTTTCCTGCGATTCCTTTCCTTCTGGAACTGAGCTATCAAAAACGGTAAACATACATTCCCAAGAACATTCTCTCAAAGCAAAAAGAGCTTATGCCACGAATCAAAACATGAGCTTGTTTATAAACATCGAATGTAAAAAGGAAAAGAAGACAAGTCACAAAACTGGAAACGATAGTGCTAGATGAGACAAATATTCCCTCAGGGTGCTCTGAAATCTCCTTCAATGTGTGCTAGATCTATATTCTTACCAGCTTAGAAGTCTGAAAAGCCCACCAAGAACATGCAGTTTTTGAGGTGTCTTTGAAAAGCATCAATTTTATGAGTTGCCAATGACCAGATTTTCTTCCACGTTGAGGATAATATCACTCTCAGCATATTTAGGGTCTGCAAGTAGAGCTTGCAATTACACCCCTCTTATGCAACTTATCCCAGCAGAGCCAATTAAACTGCAACTGTGCAAAACAAACCCTCGCAAGCCAGATGTGGAGTGAGATATAAGGGGCACTACTAGGAAGAGTTCTCATTTATGCACTGCCTCTATTTATCTATTTTGATACATACTCCTTTCTGCAACGGCCATGAGGCAGAGAGAAAGAACACAGCAGACGTCCAATTATGCTCATCCCACGGCCCAGAGTGTAAGTGTTGCAACACTGGGATGTATAATTACAGCTGACAGCCCAGAAGTTAATATGCAGACAGGTCTGGAGGTCTCCCGCTTAGGAATAAGGATTTTAAGCTTAAGTTAACTAGTATAGTTAACTGCCTT
>JAVCKT010011869.1:0-11295 GCA_032273925.1 Rhynchotus rufescens | reverse complement strand
CCGCCCCCCGTGCCCTCGGCCCGGCTCTGGCGGGGCCTCCGCCTCGCAGCCCGCGTGGGACGTCCGGTGCCGGCCGCCCTTCCGCGATGCGCCGCGGGGCGAGGCCTCCCGCGCCGCCGCTGTCACCGCGCGGCGCGCCGGGGGCAGCGGGCCTTGGAGCTGCCGGCTGGGTCGGTCCGGTTCCCAAAACCCCAGCGCCCGCGTCGCGCCTCCCCCTGCCCTCCAACATAATGAGCGACACCGACACAAACAAACATGTAAATTGAAGAGGAAGGGGAAAATGGAGCCGAAGAGCAGGGCAAAAACGTGGGAAAACTGAAGGTGCCGTGGTGCAATTTTGTCTGGAAGCTTTTGCCAGTTGGATCGCCGGATTCGATTGTTATTGCTGCTGTTTAGGGGGTTGCCTGGCATCTTGGTGCCTGGGGGAATTGCGTGGTGGTCTTCCCTCCCCGCTTAGGTTTCCTTGCCCGGAGCATTGTGAAGAGAAAGCGGGCAGTGTTGTTCAGCGCCCGCGCTGCTGCTGCTGCGTGGCTGTCCCTCGGCTCGTCGAGGGTTCAGAGCGGGGCATCGTGCGCTCACCGTGCTGCTGGAGCGTCGGGGACACGCGGGGGCCCTGCAGAACGGGAGGCTCAGGATGGTGCCCGGGTCTGGGCCGGCGAGGGAGAGGGTGCTGGTGGCAGGAGTGACCCGAGAGCCCACAGCACAACTGAGCTTCCAGCCGGGACTCGCTTTGGTGCAGAGCATGGCTGTTTTCTAGGATACGTGTAGTGGGCTGTGTATGTGCATCAGAAATCCCCCAAGAAAGCAATAGCAAGCAGATGAAGACAGGTAGAAGGGGAGCACACCATAAAATGGGATCAAAAACTGTAGGCAGGAAGACGGCCTGGATTTTCAGCATAAAACGCAGGGGTTGAAGTAACAGCACGGTGGGGAATGACTTGCAGAGGGGGGTTATGTTGTTAAAACAGTTTCCCCTTTTTTTAAAGAATAACAAAATACAAGAGTTGTCAAGTGTCAGATATTTGGAAAAGCTGTTGGAGAAGTTATGGCTGGGGGCACGCTGAGCTGGGCAGAAAGGAGCAGATTTAGGATGCACCAGGAGTGGTGAGAGGTGCCCGGGCTGTGTCTGGGAGCTCGATCTCGTCCCCTGCCTTTATTAGTGTAACTATGTGTGATTGCAAAATAGGGAGAGGTGAAGTGGCAGGAAATACTATTTACATCCTGGGTGGTTAGCAAATAGCATTCTGTTGTGGGACCCGTTTAAGCTGTTGTCAGAAGCCATGTAGCCTGGGCTGCAAATATTTGATGGTAGGGCTAAGTTGTAGGTAAACTTGAAGGTCTCTTGCAACATAGCACGTGGAACCTCGCTGTGACATGTCGTTTTCCCTGCATGTGCCTGAGAGTGATTTAAGGAATAAAGCTGTAACTATATCTAATTTGAACCCCTTCATGCTATTTGATGGATTGCTAATATGAATTTTACCTTTAGTAAATAGTTTTCCCAATGATTTTACTCAGACTTTTTAGCTGTGCATATTGACAAGACTGAGGGCAAAAGGGAGGTCGCGTATTTTGGTATCCTGAAGCAGTTGGGAAGAAGACTTGGGTATTTTGGGAGGATGAAAGCTTGAAGCTTTATCTTTTCCAGGTGGTGTCCACTGGAAGCAAGGCTCGTGCTCGCTGCCCCCTTGGTTCTTGGAAGCTTTAGGTCATCCCAGGAGCGATCTCTGGTGATTTTGGGACACTTACTGCTGCTTAGTGTAGCAGAAACATGAATGCAGCGAAATAGCCATCTGTCCATGCTCTCTGCCAAAGGGCTTCCAAAGCAGAAGTTCACATTTGAAGCCCATTTCCACACTTGGCAGTGGCAAGAGAGGTGTTGAAAAGAAGCATGCTGGGGAGATCCCAGGAATTGACATGACTTTACTGAGGATGGATTGTTTTATATTTCTGTGGTAATGCACTATTTGTGCAGCCAAGAGCTGGTTTTCAAGTGTTATATTTAGCTTGATACTATTACGTACATCTTTTCCCAGTGCTACTAGTTATGGCTTAGATACAGTTGTATACTTCAACTTTAGTTATAACTCTTCTTATTAAAATTAATAGAAGCAGTGAAAGTGAAATAATATTTTTAATCTCTTCTGTATTAATATTTTTGAAATTTTCACTGCAAAGTCACAATGCATAATTATTCTCAGAAATATTTAAATATTTACGTATCTATTTTCATTTGAAAGGATGTGGATCATTTAAAGCAATGCAGACTTTCAGGCTAATACTTTATGCTGGCTGTGTTAAAAAATCATGTATATATATTTTGAGTTTAATGTGATTTTAGAATCTCACCGATTTGGAATGAGATATTTTAGTTTGATTTTGTATATATACTTGAAATTCAATTTGTTGTTCTGCAGTTTCTGTTTTTTTCCTTCTTTCACAACAACCTTGAATTGATTTTGTCAAAAATAAACAAAAACAGAGCTTCCATAAATGCATTTTGGAGCAGCCTGGATGCTTCAGATCACAAGCCAACCATCATAAATGAGTTTGTTTTTCAGTCAGCCGCAGTGTGTAGTGTTCTGTTGTGAATGTGGCTTCCAGGTGTAACCCCCGTGCTTCGGAGCGGTTGATGGGCCGTTTTGGGGTCTGGATTTGTTTCAAACCAACTTCCTAACCCTCTTTCCAGCCCCTCAACAGAGCAAGGGTGGAAAAATGAGGAGGAATTGAAAGTATTGTATCAGTGCCTGTAATTCTTAGCTTAATAACTGCATGAAAATAAATACAGACTTAGGGGTACAGGCATGGTAGGAAACTTTGACTAAGGCCACTTAGAAATGTTTCGCATTTGCTGAAGGTGCAGAAGTCGTATGGCATCCATAGACACCTCAAGTGTAACTTGGAAGTATGGGTTTTGTTTTGAGAGTTTTGTTGTAATCACAGGAATTGTTTGAATCTGTCAACTTGGTGTAGTATTAAAAACAAGCAGTAATTTGCTCTGAACTTACAGAAAGGAAAGTTTAAACTTTATTTGGACAGTTTCTTTAATTTTAAAAGGATGTTATTGCTGTTGATTGTTCCTTTATTGGAGCTGGTGCCTCTTCAGTAGCCAGGTAGGGATGAAAACCTGTGTTTGTATGAGAACAACTGGGACAGATGTTTCTGTCAAAGGAAGAGCCTAATGTCCTGTGGTTCCTGTCTGTTAGTTAGTATATATCATCAGTTAATATGTTAGAGGGGAAAGTGCCTTTGATCGTATCAGATCATTTAGACTGTTGATGTATTTTACAAAAGAAATATATGGCTTTTGTTGTTGTTGTTCAAAATTAAGTTCTGTGTCATAGCTTGCATCTAAATTTAAGAAAAAGAACAGGGGAACTAGAAGGATAGGCTTTAAAAGTGGCATTTTTTAGATTTTTTTTTTACTGAGTTGTGGCATTATTATTGGTAAAGAATTGTGCAAGAAAGAAAACTTTCTTGATGAGAAGGTTCTGAATATTTTTTATTCTTGTAACTTTCACTAAAACTGAACAAAACTAAAATATAAATAAAGGAGAAAGTGCCATGCATCAAGTCATTTTTTACGAAGCAAAGCATTTCATACTTGCAGGGCTAGGTAGCAGGTGACAGCAGTTTGCCAGCTGGTGTGACAACTGTGAAACCAGTTGGAATGAACAGGGCAAAGGGTGGTGTTCTTCAAGTGGAAGAAAAGAGTGTTTTTTGAAAGATGTGCCGTTGCTTGACTTATGACACTGATTAAAAAAGGATCCTGACACATGGAGGAGGAAACTCAGGATAGTTAAATGATTTGGATTTTAGTATTTGAGCTCAGAAGGAAACACAGGAGTTTTGATGTTTCTGTTAATATCTGGCAAAATGTAATCCCTAAATAAAGGAATGTGCTGTGCTCCATGTAATATTTATTTCTAAACAAAAGCAAGGCGTAAAAACCCCTTGAGGATAGGCAGACCTAATTCCTGCTTCAATTGGAGCCTAAAATCTGTAGCTGCTGTATCATTCTTTTCCTCCTAAGCAGGTGATTTTGCTTTCTGTGCTCTTCAACTCCCAAAGACTGATTTGACTCTCTAATATATTTTATTGCTATTGAGGGGCTGTTACACTGACAGAAAATCATTAGTTGCTGCTTGTTTTCTGTTAAGTGCATGGTTGAAGCCCTCATTACCACTTGGTTTGTTCCCTCATTTGCTTTCCATTTGGAATGCGTTAGATTTAATATCCACAGTTATAATTGTTAGACAAAGTACTTTCAATAAGCTGATTGAATGTTTGTGTTCTTGAAATGATGCTGCTCCTGGGGAGAAAGGGCATTTCAGTCTGTAGAGCACAAAGCTAGAACCTGGTGCTGAGACAGAGTTGTTTAAATTGCGCTCAAAATCCTGGTAGATGATGCTGAAGAAAATGCCACTTTTGTCATCACACTGTAATTTGGGTTCTCCTTCATTACGTCCTCCGTGTCTTCCCCTCTCCTTGTCTGGAGCATATCCATCTTGCTTGGTGACACCGGGATGCATTAAGTTCTCAGTTGTTCTTTAGCTATGATGTGAGGTCCCCTCGGCTGATGCAGGAGTGGGTGCAGGAAGCAGAAGGATGAAGGTGCCCATGGGGGCTGCAGTCGGCTGACAACTGAGACCCTGCAGTCTCACATCTGAACGTGCCCATGGTTCTGCATTAGGAAATTGTCCTGCTAAGGGGAGTTTTGTGGAATTCTGGAAGAAGGTGATCATGGGTGTACAGAGAGAAAAGAGAAGCCAAAGAAAAGGGAGCGTGCAAGAGAAATCTGAATTGGACGTGAATCGGGGGAGTACTGTAAGAGCAAATAAGCCTTTTGAGAGGAAAGCAGTCAAGAAGTGGGAACGTTTCCCTAACCATATGTAGCTCATGGTAATATAGGTCTATTAATATTTATTTTGAATTGAAGGAATATCTTCTGTGCAGCTCTAGTGTTGGGTTATAGATAGCATACCTAAATAGTCTGCATTATTGCGTAGTCCAAAAGGAAACACTGATAGAACTGCCAGCAATGACTCAACTTACATGATTAAGTACACAAAAGTAAAATAGCATTTTCTTCCCTTTGAGCAGATTGATAATGTCCTGGCAACCTGATTCCAAGTCAAATATCTAGACAAAATGATCTGCTTTATGATGTATTTACCCTTTCAGACAAGCAAGCGAAGAACAGATCTTAAAGTAAAACTTGATAGATAAGCTCAGCACTCAAGTAACACTTCTCTTCCCGCATAATGTTCTTCTAGTAATATTTGGAAAATTAAACCTGAGGAGACAGATTTTGGAATCCTAATGCAGTGCTTTGATAGTGGTTTTCTATATATGTTTTAATTTAAGTTTTAGCTGAAGGAGTGGTGCTGTGAAGGTGGGGGACACAAAGGTACTGGTTTACCTGGCTGTACTGCAGCTACCCATACACTTTTCTGTAACATTACATAAGCCTCTGCAACGCACCCTCAATCTTGATCTTTATTATTGTTTGTGTGGAATTGAAAACTATTTTTTCTTTTTTTTTTTTTTCTCCCCGTTACAGCAGAGTGGCCGAAGACCATGACAGGCCTCCCAAGCACGTCGGGGACAACTGCCAGCGTGGTCATTATCCGTGGGTCGAAGATGTACGTTGCTCACGTTGGCGACTCCGGAGTGGTGCTGGGAGTCCAGGACGACCCCAAGGATGACTTTGTGAGAGCTGTGGAGGTGACACAGGACCACAAGCCTGAACTTCCCAAAGAAAGAGAGAGAATTGAAGGCCTTGGCGGCAGGTAACGGTCTCTGCTTCTCACTTTAGTTTTGATTTCTAGGTACCATCTGTGCTTTTCCAGTTGAACTAGGCTTAAGCTTACGTATTTAGTTGGGCAAGCAGTTTGGTGAATCTCTTAGTCTGTTGCTTCTCTGTCTGTACTTTGATATCCCTTGCAGCTTGTTGGGCGTAAATAATGCTATTCCAGTGTTGTACTGTTGTGCTTTTTTTCTAATGGCTTATGGGATTTTAGTTTGCTAATGGAGTATGGCCAAGGTATGGTTACAACTCTAAAAGTTCACTGAAAATTTTTTAAGTGGAAACGCTGATGTGATCTATTTCTCATTAAATTCTAGGAGAATTGAAAAGAGCTTTTATATCAATATGAGCTGTGGCATGTCTGGTTTGTCCAGTGATGGAAATATAGCAGTCTGAAGAGAAAATTAATCCTGGTTTGGCTTTAGACCCTAGTCTCAGATGGGCTCTGAGCTAATCCATCATTTCTGCATCTAGTTAAAAAAAATTCCATCCACTCTGTAAAATATATTTCCTCATTCATCCAGAGCTGACACTAGCAGCTGTGGAGGAGGCTCTTTGAAGCTTCTGTTAAAGGAACATGAAGATCTTAGATTAATAAAATGACATGGATTTTGTTGCATTTATGTACATGTTTAAAATGTTAGAATACCATGTTTCAGCAAGTGTCTTAACATTTGTGCATTCCTCAGGCTGAGAAGGAGGCAGATTTTAGGGCATCTCCAAGTGGCGGTTGAGTGCGCTTCCTGGGAGCGAGGAGGAAGGCAATGCAAAAAAAAAAAAAAAAAAAAACCCCAAAAGTAAAAACCCAAAGCTTTGAGGCAGACTCGGGGCTCGGATTTGGCTCGGCTTCACAGGACCTCTCCTTGTGCTCGGTCTGTAGCGCCGCACCAGATGGACAGGCACAGTTTCCTCCTCTCAGCAGTTCGGAGGCAGAGATCACTGGAGGTTTTCCTGTTGACATCATTCGAACGAGAGCCCTGGCATTAACCTTCAGAGAGCTGTGTTTCTAGCAGGTGGAAGCTGATCAGTCTGCTGGGTCTGGGGTGGTAGGTTTCCAGAAAGGGCAACTTGCAGTTCTGCTAGGACTTGTACATATGTGGATTTCCAAATCCTCAGTCTCAGCTGGTGTTTGAAAGTCCTTGAAGGTTTAAAGCAGCATCCTCTGAAAACTCATAGCAGTAGGAATGGTTAAAAAAATATATTTTTGAAATAGCTCTTCTTATTGATGCTCCTACTGTTCCCAGGCTGGATGATAAAATTCATGTGGGCTGTTGTGGGGCAAATGGTAGGGGTCAGGTGGAACTGCACAGCTCTGCTAATTCATGTCTTCTTCACCGAGAACAAATTGAGAAAATTTCATGGGAGAACAGAATTGAACCTGTAATTGAAAACAGTATTTTTCTAGTTAACAGCCTTGGAGCATGAGATGAGCTTTCTTTCAGATCGAGTTAACTTGGTGTGGTCATTAGTTATACACACGGATGGAACAGATTTGGGAATATGGTGTTGGTGCCGCTGCTGAACGTGCCCTTGTTGTTAAGATCTTTGAAGTCTAAGGAAGTGCATCTTGAATAGTTTCGGTATGGAGGATCTTGAGGCAGTTCCAGAGCTTCTCCGTTTCTAATTACCACTGGCCGTCTGTTGGATAAAAGCTAGCTTTTCCATGCCTGGTTCTGACAGGGAAGATGAAGCCATGCTAGTTCCTTGATCCATTATTCCTCATTAAGTGGCCCAAACCCTCCCTTTTTTCCTTCTTGCCCAATCGATCATAATACTTGCTCTCTGGCTTTTCATTTGACCCTTCCAGTGCCATCTATGAGGACTAAAACTATTCCTGAATGCCTTAGGGCAAGTGTTAGCACTAAATGGCAGAGATGGTTCTTCCCATCTCCTCCTTTCAACAGACAGCAACTATGAACAATCCCCCTTTATTCTAGTCTCATGCTGGTGCACCAGTAAAGGAATCCAGGGAAGGCTGCTTCTCTCTTTTGCTTTTGAAACTGTACTGTGCAACTCTTCCCTGACAGTCTGTGGTAGATGGAGAACCCTGAAGCAGGAGCCTGCGTGGTATTTCTGTCCCTGAGTGAGCTGATGTCCGTGGTCCTCATTTGAGGAAAGTAAATTCAATTTTGTTTTTCTCTTCTGACAGATCAAAAAGATCCTCTTCCATCTGGTTGTCAGCAGCTAGCCAGAATATCTTACAGCTTTTCATTCCCTTGTAACCACCCCCAACCCTTCTTTCACTTCTTTTGGCTTAATCTGAACTGAAATTATCCTTTGTAATGGTTCCAGCGTGATCAACAAGTCTGGCGTGAACCGGGTTGTTTGGAAGAGGCCTCGTTTGACCCACAACGGCCCCGTGCGCCGCAGCACCGTCATCGACCAGATCCCCTTCCTGGCAGTTGCCAGAGCACTTGGTAAGTGAGATCCATGTTTGGAAAATGAGGCATCCTTATGCGCACCCGCCAGAAATCTGCTGCACTATGTTTTGCCAAAATGTTTAAATTAGAAGGTTTTAGTCACTTGACCTGATTAGCAGGCTTTCTAAACATTTGGACCCTTATGAGGTATTTTTAATGCAACAAGGATTATTTTCATTTTTCACATAGGTCTGTAGAAGGTTTAATTGGTGAGTGAAACAGCCCGATAGTATGCAGTCTAACAGGTCTTTAAATATCAGTCTTGCAAGGGTAGTATTCCTGCTTCAATGGAATGAAAGCTACACGAAGCAATGTGTGCCTCAGGACTCTGGCTAAGTGATAAAATTAAGTTTTACTGCATAGTGTATGAATTGCTTTTGTTGCCTTTTCATGGTGCATCTGGTTTCTTTCAAGTCTTAAAGCAGAAGTAACAAAAGGATGAACGCCAAGTCTGTGTGTTTTATCTATAACTTGCTTTTGCAAAAGTACTGCTAATGGGAAACTTTTAAGAGACGCTTTTAGAAGACAGAAAGACATATTACAGTATCTTGTAAATTTTGTTCAGAATGATATATTTTTTTGAGAAGTACTCGTCAACGTGGTTTTAATCTACAACGTGTGCTAGTTTTTTGGTTAGTTACTTCCCTTAAAGTTTAATACAGAAGTCCAGAAGTGCTGTTTTTTTCCTTATTCTGTCTTCCTCTTCCTCCCCACTGAAGAGTTCTTTAACCAACTATAGCCAGTATAGGTTTGAGCTTGATTTTACAGAAATATAGTATCATATTTTTACCTGTGAGCACTGTCTTGTGACTTAATGTCTCCTTGGCGAGCTAGGCAGTTATGTGATAGTGTTGTCAGTGTTCCTAGATCAGCTGGCAGTGTGTCACGGGCACAGCCTGTTCCTGGAACTGTGGTCTTCTGCTGATAATTGCATAGCACTGCTGTGTCTTATTTAAAAAGTAGTGATATCTGTGTTTCACATGAATTTGTCCAATGTGAAGAGGAACTGTGCAGTGATAACTAACGTTTTAAAAAGGAGCTATATATCAAGAGAGAGGATATGTAGTTGAATGGTGATATCTTCATAAAATGCTTCTTAATTTTTATGGATGTTTTTCTCAATACCTCACAAATCTTTAATGTGTCATATTTTTAGGTGACATGTTCACTTGTTTTATGATTGGTAGAACTAAATTGAGAGCTTGAGTTGACTCTTCATAGTCACGTGTTAATAGTTTACTAGAACTTGAATTCAGTCTTGTGCTTTACCCACTTAGCATTTTTCTGTTCCCCTTTTCTGCAAAAGAGTATGTGCTCCTCATAGATTATAAAAGGTGCATGTTGTATTTGGATTTTGTTAATTGTTAATTCCCGTAATTTTGAGTTTGTCTAATAGCTCGATGACTTTTGGTGTGATTCCTCTCAGCAAGTTAAACAAAAGAATTTGGCTGAGTTGTGTGTGCAGATGGCAGTTCAGGAAAGCATGCATGCCTTGGTTAGCCCCCCCATTGCATTCCTTCCACCTGCATGGTTGAAGTGGTATTATGGAGAATTGCAAATCCAAGCAATAAGAACACCTATCTTCTTAGCTATTCTTGGATTCAAAAGTTAGCGTAATAGGGATCTTAAAAGAGATCACTGACATCGTGCAGTAGATTTACAATATTTACAGTGTGATTGTTCTGGTGTTTGCCTGCTCCAGGAGCCTCCATAATCTCTTCACATGGCCCTCTGATGAGGTGTGAGGAACCTCCTGGAAGGGGAGCTCAGCTGCCTCTCTCCGTTGGAGCCAGATGGTGCACAGACACTCATGGTTTGGAAACAGGGTCTCACCTCTTCCTGTGAAGAGGCCAGCGTGCCCTGTGCACTGCTCACAAAAGTCCTACCCCAACTCGAACCGTTTGCATTGGTGCTAGGCCTTTGCAGCTTCTTGGCTGGCTCCCAACTTGCTACCCTGGTTGGCACTGCTCTGCTCCACTGGAGCCTCTCCAAGCAGAGGAGTAGCTGTCAAGCTGACATGCGCTGGTTACCAGTGTTGTAGTGAGTCCCACTAAGGTCCAGCCTAGCCAGTCCTTTTGTGTTGCTTGTTACTCTTATTTTTTTCCTCTTAAAATGCTTTACAGTATGTTGATATATTCTCGTCGGTTATCATCTGTGCTAACTTACTACTCTCCTTCCTCTGGACACTGAAGTGAGAGAATGATTCTGACTGGCCTATTAACGCTGTCTAGTTCAGTGATTCCCTCCAGCTCTCAACTCTACGCCTTGCTGCAAGGAGTGTAGCAGATGTGTTGAACTGCAATTTGCTTGTCAGTCCCATGTGCATCATCGCGTGGTGTGTTAGTTACTGCCTCCCTGATGTGGATTTACAGGGTGGGTTTTCCAGGAGGATGGCAAATGTGTGTAGTAGGAAAACAACTTGGAGAGAAATAGTTGGCTCTGTACAACACACTGAGTGGGTAAACCCTGCAGACAGGTTGCATTGCAGCTGCGTGTTGATCAAGATACATTAACTTAGGCCTTCAACCTCTGAAACAAAAGTGCAGTAAGATATCAGCAAGATTGTGCCTGTACAGGAAGGCATCTCTCTTGTTCTCCTTTACAGAACTCATGATGAGTTCTGTAAAGCAGAAAAGGTGGAAGACTATTTTGAAGTGAAAACTGGTCTAATGTGCATGCAACTTGCAAAGACAGTGTAAATAGTGGGAGAAGTGTGGAAGAACCACAGTGCAAGCTCTGCGGTGTAGCTTGAAACAAGAACTGAATGTAGAAATTAGTAGAAAGGCAAAGGCTGTGATTTATCGACTGAGCTTTGTAGGTTGGCTATAAGTGTAACTTTAATTCTTTACAAGTTTCTTAAGTTGCTATTTAGGTTCGTATCCAGCTGTCCCCGACCTGATCAAGTTGACTTGTAACATATGGCGTGATGGCAGAAATGGGTCTTGAGACTGTTTTATAAATCATATGCGATGTCTCTTGTTGGTAAATTAGTTCAAGTCTAAATCTGGTAAATCTTCTATAGACTTTTCTCCCTCCTCCTTTTCCTGGGGAGAGCCAAGATCTGCA
>JAVCKT010011866.1:0-12983 GCA_032273925.1 Rhynchotus rufescens | reverse complement strand
AATTCGTATTTTATATTCTGATCATTTACAAAGTACCATGAAAATCAGTAAGAATGTGGGGTGTTATGCATATTTCAACTGCACTGAGGCAATTTAAACCAAACAGTGTTAGTCTAACTCCAGGAGAACCCTCCTTTGGTCAAATCCTGAACACCTGGCTTAATTCTACACTTAGTTCTCCTTTGGGCAAGTATCCCTGCCAATCAGTAGATGAAGTAAAGCCAACAGGAAATATATATATGTACCTTTTTTGGTATTTCTCAGATTCTATTTGTGGGATGTTTTTCAAGGAAAGAAAAGGGAAAGAGGATGATTTAAAAGCTGAGTGTGGACATCCCAAAAGGAGTCTTTAAAAATGTACCCACATTATGTTAACAAGAATCACCTCTAAACACAAAATTACACTGCAAAAGTATATGAAAGGTATGATTTTAAGTTATTTTGTCAGTCGGAGGATTGTACTGTTCAATATTGCCCTGTTCTGATATATATCTGTGATCCTTCTTTAATTGAAATTTCAGGTTGTGGGCCCGTGTAGCAGATGTCAGATAATCTGCATTGATCAACAGTCTGGAGAACGAAACAAAGAATTTCTGCAGTCTCTGTCTGCAGCCAGGGGTAGAAAGGTCAGTGTGATACTCCAAAGCAGCCGCATAGCAAGATCTGGTGACTCCACTGCATGCATGTGAGAGCATCTCCTGATAAAATATTCACTATTAAGTCGTTATACTAGTCATTACCATTTGTTCTTTCAGTTAAAAGAGGATACACTTACAATCCAGGTATGACACGTTTTCTTTTTATGAAATACTCAACATGTTTTTTATTGTTTTTTTTCTATATTTGCTTTTATTCTGTGGCTGCTACTTTACAGTGGTTTTTTTTTTGATCTTGAAGAACACAGGCTGATATGTTGATGTCATTCACAAAGAGGTATCTGTGGAGAAATTAAAACATGCTTGCAACTACAGTCAGCTTGTAGTTAACTGTACAGTTAGCTTGCTTAAACCTTACTGAAAGTTTTAGTCTCTGATAAATACTTAGCAGGAAACACAGAGTAGACATGAATATAGTCAAAGAGGAAACTAATCCATTAGGAGAAGAACTAACTGGGAAACATATTTGAAGTATAAGTGTGCTTTAGGAATCATTCTGCATCCTAAGGTTGCATTATTTCTTGGAATTGGGAGTGTTAGGACGATGTTTAGACACTTCAGCATCTCAAAATCTTCCCAAATTTCCCTGTAAGTATTTATTCAGATGAAAATCCTTATTCTAAGCTCAGTGCTTACTGCTCATTTAGCCTCTGCTTTAAAACTCAGTCGTCCAGTCCAGGTTTGGAAGCCTCGACTTGTAGGTCAGCAGCCAAACTCCCTGGATTACACCCAGCACAGAGGCAAAGCAATAACAAGCAGGTTGATATTACTTACCCAAACAATGCACAGACAAATTACAAATAATGCTTTCTTTGTTTAAAGAAATCGATTGGTCTCGGTGACTCATTGAGCAAACAAAGAGCTACGTGTTGGGTGAACGCTATCCGTGGTGAGTGGCTGCGCCGGCTCCAAGGCGGAGGCAGCTGCCTGGTGCAGAGTGGGACGCCTGTGAGGAGCCAGCAAGCGGGGCCAGCTGTCTAGGCCCGGCCTCCCGCTGGCCTGAGGTGACCCAGGGGTGTCCTGCAGGCTCTGACGGGCAGAGGTTGGCAGCCTGTGTGCCTCTGTGAGGAGCTCCTGGCCACGCTGGGGACAGGAGCCCTGCCGAGCTCATGGTGAGCTGGAGCTGGCACCCTGGGTCACCTCCCGGTGCTCTCTGGCACGCTGGTGGGGATGCTGCCCAGTACCAAGCAGGGTGCAGCCTGTGGAGGGCTTTCCCTCCACCCACACTGGATTTACTGGATTTATAAGCCTTTGGAGAGGAAAAGCAGTGGGCATTCAGGGACCTTCTCAAGTAGCAAGGAGACTTCCCTGGTGTACAGATTCTCAGGAGAGGCAAAGCACCTTCTGTGTGTCTCCCACAACAGAGACGAGCTTCTTTTTGATTAACTTAGCGATGCAAAGATTTTCTCGATGCAAACACTCTTAGAAGCAACTCATTCACACAGAATGAAGGCAAAGAGAGCAATCCAGCCTCTTGAGAACCTGGCATCAGATGAGAGGCGCATGGCAAGGCAAGGCGGCGCAGAGCACAGAGCTGCTATTCAGACTAGGGGAGTGCTTTGCTTCCCTCGGCTGTGCAACCATGGTCATGCTGCAGAGAACTGGGCCTGCAGCTTTCTGATTTCTTCCCCAACCTTCAGCACTGTTTTTAATCAGCTTTAGCAGTGATTGCTTTGGGCCAGGTGCTGGCAGAAGAGAGCTTATGAACATGCCCTAATCTTCATGAGGGCAAGTCCTCTGTCTTAGCCTGATGGCAGAAACAACTAGTTTGAATTGACTGCACATGAACTGAGGTCTTAGAAGAGCTCATAGTCCAACTCTCATCCGAGTGGTCTCTAAGTGTAATGGTCTCCAGCTGGTTATCAGTGAGTAGCAGCTGAGCGCTGTGACACCTTCAGGGTGTTAAGCAGACTTGGCAGAGGACATCTGCTAGATATGGTCTTACTTTTTATCAAATTCCGTGAAGCAATTTAGCAGGGTTTATTCACAGCAGTCAGTAAGACAGTTATAACAAATAACAAACATGCAGCAACAGGGCTTAAGCTAATTTCCAGATAAAAGGGAAACTGCTACTTTCGGGAGGATGAGGTTGTTGCTTGATTTCCAGAACATTAAAGACACTGTATATGTGATTGGATAGCAAATCCCACCTGCTTAATATGGCAGTCAGGTGTCAACACTTACCAGTTGGTTTTGTTTTTCCAAGAAGAATGCCAATCAAGAGGAATGTATCAAGCTTGATCAAATGGTAGCCCAAAGCAAAGACTTTCAATACTGAGCTAGATGAAGTATGGCGTGTAAAAGGTGGCTCAATATTCATTTCTGAAATTACGTTCTCCTATGTTCCTCAGAGACTGTGAGAACCTGATGTTCCAGGTTGAAAGACCGAGGCTTTGCATACGTGGATGGTTGCTGAAAGTGAGAACAAGCCTTTGTAATGAGCCTCACAAACAGTTCGTGTGTTTCCTCATAAATGTAACACCAGGATGATGAAGCCTAGCTGGGCATATTTTATGAAAATCTTTTATCACCTGGTTGGAATTAAAATGCACACACCTCTACCAGGCAATTCTGGGCTCTACTACCACCAGTTCAGAAGAAGCACTTTTTACCAATTCCTTCTCTGATTTTTGGCTGAGAAGGAAAAAGGAGCTCCCTCTCTGAGACAGAGCACCTTGTGTTGCTGCAGGAGACTAGGAAAGCCTAGGTAGCTACATTAACCAAATAATATAAATCTACCAAGACAGTGTTTCACCTGTGTCACCACCTGATGCAAAACACACATGGACAGACAAAAGGGAACACAGAATTCTTGACATCTTCTGTGTTTTGCAAAAGCAGTGAGAGACTTATTCGAGGAACCTTGTTTTGCAGCCCTGCTATGATCTGTGAGGGTGGCTTAAGGAATCGCAGTAGCAGCCTGTCCCTGCCTAAATGCATGGATAACAGTGCATCAAAATCCACTATGTCTGCACATGCCCTCATATGCTGAAGGGCTTGTGTTTTTTCCTGAGGGCTGCTGATCCTCCTTTATGTATCTCACTATTCCTGTTCCTGCAGAATTAGACACCATGCTTTTGGATGGCTTACAGAAACATTAATAAGGATAGCAAATGACTCCCTCTTATCTGATGCATTCTTATCATCATTTTCAAAGTAGTGCAGGCTTTTACACTATGCAATGTCTTTCATCCAGTTATCTGGAAACATTTGCAAACAGTGATTGATGTAATTAATAAACTTCTGTGAATAACGTGGCTTTCTTTTCTGCTTTGTGCCTGAATTGGGAAGTGCATTTGTTTAAGGGAGATGGCAAAGGAAAATCAGTTCTTAACAACTTTTGTTGTGTTATTTTGTTATTTTCAACAAAACAAGATGTCGTCTTTGACACCAAATCAGAAGTTTCCTTTATTTTTCCTACATGAAAAATCAGCATGTGAAAAATGAATGCTTTAATGTTCCTGTTTTTTAACGCTTTACAATTAGGTTTTGATCAATCCAGAGCTAATAGAAAATTCTTTTATTAAAGGAAAAAAAAGCTTTAATTTTTGTCGCTGTGAAGTTTATAAGTGATAGGAAGAGCCTTTGCTGACATGAGAGGACTGAGGGAATAGAGCTGAAGAAGTCACGGTCCTGCTCTCTGTTGGACTGGAAGTCCTGCTCCCTTCTTGGTTGGTCCTGGTGAGGTTACATGGAGAACTAAATGCTCTTCGACTCAGGAAAGGGTAGTAAGAGCAGAGGGAAGTTACGCAGTTCATTGTAACAACTCTACAGGCTGTAACCTCCATCATTTTTGTCAGTAAAAATATGAGAAGGGCCAATTTCTGTCTTTTGCCTTTCTTTGGAACCAGAACTGGGCTTGTGGTATTGGCATGTTTTGCTTTTCTTGTCATTATCTGTATTTGCTTAGCCAATATTTGTAATTCTTACAAAAATCAAGAAAGTTACTTAAAAGATATTAAATCCACTTAAATCCTAAGAACATTTACAAAAGAAGATCTCAGAACTGAGAATGTTCTTACAGGAGAAGAGTCATCTGAATAGGTTTTCACATGTATATTATGTATATGTACATTAATATGTAAACCGCTACTTTGAAAGCTCCTTAGGCATCATCTATTCTCAGAGCACCAAATAATATGAAATTTTATATGCCCCATCAGAGTGGGAAAATATTGATGGCAATAATTACAAAAGTATTTGGGGGCTCCCCAGACACGATATGTTCCCATATGTCAAATTATCCAGAACTACAGAAAGCAGGCCAAATAAATTGTTCATAGTAAGTAGGTTATTTTGGCTATGTTTTAAAATAAGTCAAGCTGTTGATAAATTAACAAACATACATTGCAATTTTAGACATAAGTTCGTTTATAATGGTAAGTTATAAAATCCCAATGTGAAATATGGTATACCATGGACTAATATTTTATTCATTTTACAGTATTTAGTTTCCAATTCCCTCATTTTTAAAATAAATTATCTTATTTTAAAAATCTTATTTTTAAATAAGAATAATATAATAATATAATAATATAGATTATAATATTAAAATAATAATATATAATATAATAATAATAATAGAAATAAGGTTAGTTCCATTGCATTCAAGTATAGGAAGTGATTCTAGGATATTAACCACAATGTAGTCTAATGTAGTCTGATAACTACATCATTTCTGAAAAAAAAACCACCACTTCTTACCAAATTTGAGAAAAAAGCCAAGATAATATTATATACTTTAATATTTTAAAAAAGTAGTTATTAATTTTTCCATTTTGGCATTATGATTGGTCTAACATAGTCTAACATAGCATAGTGGTTTTCTATTGAATTCCTACCATGTACTGAATATGTGCAGTCATTTCTTCAGCATTAAATACCAGGATACTGACCATGAAGACCTACTTTATGTCTGCCAATGTTGACACTGTTGCAATCACAGGTATCCAAAAGTGTCAATAATAAGACTGACCTGACCAGGCTCAATGCAGGCAAGGTACTTAGGTCCCTGCCTTACAGTGTTTCTCTTACTTAAGAGTAGGTCTCAGCTTTCTGTCTTGCTGTTTCGTCAGAGACTTAAAGGTGTTCTTTGTTACCTCATTACTGTGTTTTATTTAAATAATGCATCAATGGAGAAAACTTACTACCTTCGTATTAAGACTATCAAATATATTTCCTTAAATTGAGCTAGTAAATAGTGAGAATTTTATTATTATTTATTGTAGTTTGCGCAGATTCACAGAATAGTTGAGATTGGAAGGGACCACTAGGGATCATCTAATCCAACCCCACTGCTCCAGCAGGGACACCCGGACCACGTGGCAAGGGTGGCATCCAGGCGGGTTTGGAGATCTCCAGAGAAGGAGAGGCAACCTGTTCCAGGGCTCTGTCACCCTCACATTTCCCTTCACCTAGTATGTGTTTTGCTGACCCTTCCATACTTGCAGTTCCCTCTATTTCAGGAATGTCTGTCTGAACAATGGCAGTAAATTTCATCAGGAAATGGTGAAGGACAATAGAGTTTCATTTTCAAGTGATTTTTTTCATAATTATACATATATCAATTGATATAACCAATTTCATTTGCTATTTTACACAACAAAAGCACATCATGTGAAGTATGTTCTCACTGCCCTAATGTGACATTTCCACGCTACGCCCGACTGTTTACAGCTTTAACTGGAGTGTCTTGTGTGCTTAAAATTAAAACTGCCTGGAAGTGCTTTATCTGAGTGCAGACATATTGGACGAATTTTTCAGTGCTTAGGAGGGTTGTTTGATCAGGAGGTGAAGTAGTTGCCCTATTTCTTTTTTCTTTATTGGTCAGTATCACAAGGGCACATAGGTAGTATCTCTAGTTTTCATGTACGATGGCTTCAGTGCTAATGAGAGATAACAAGTGGTAGTCCTAATAACACTGGCTTTCTGAGTATTTCTGTAAAATATACTAAAATATTCAGAAAAAAAAGACACAAAGGGAACATTCAAAAAGGCTAAGCCAAGCAAAGTGCTCTTAATAAAGCAAAGAATGCACATTAGAGACTTTTCCTCACTGTTTCAACATATATTCTTTCTCAAACTTCCTAGCCTTTGTTTGTGAAAAGGTATTAACTGTATTTGTCAATAAAAAACAGACTAGTCATTAAGTAACAAGACTGTGAGGGAATATAAATTATATACATAATTGATATGTGTATAATGCTGTGGAACTCATGATGAAATGCTGCCTTCTTTATCTAGTTACTTAAGGTATTCTTTCTGATTAGCATGGGGTTGGCTCTTGTTTACTTGTCTATTAGAACTAATCAGTTAAAGTGTTCTTAATTAGTTGGAGATCAGGCATATATTCTTGTCCTGAAAGCAGTATTGGTTTCCTGAACATACCTGGACTTTGAGATCCTTTAGAGATGTGATTACTCTGACATGAGTTGTATCTTAATTAATATTTTACTTTTTTTCAGACAAACTTTGGTATATACCTGATGAACCAGCCCTTGTGCTCATCCTTTCCGGATATTTTATCCGTGGGATCTGAAGTTCTTCCAGTGTTGAAGGAGAACCCTGAAATTCAACCCCCACCATCCAGTGAAGAAAAATGTTCAGGATAATAATATCTGTCGGAGGTGAACTTTACAGCAATACTAGGGAAAAAAATCAGTAGTCAGTTATTTAAAAAAAAAAAAAAGAGGGAAAGAAAATCCTTGCACTACTTTGCTTCTGGGTTGAGTCTTTTAATTTTGTTTGTTGTAAGTGTTATCAGATGGCGGTGCCCTGGGTAATTGCACCTCGCCTACATGTTTGCTGCAATTGGTTACAGCAGCCACAACTCCTTTTTGCTCAATTGCTTCAGGATGCAACAGGTTAGATCCAGTTTCGCTAGGGGATGAATGACTCCCCAAACAAGCCCAGCGTTGCAGTCAGAAACCCACATCTCACTGAGGGAAAGTCCACACAGCAACGCGCTACTTCCTTACGCTGTCTTGTGGAAACCGCTTAGCAGGGAGAGCACGCAGGCCTTGCTTCCAAAACGGGGTGGGGGGTTGTTGAAGGGACAGTCCTAAGGACATAAGGGTAGCAATTTCTTCATCTTTCAAAAATTAAATTGAAGGTAGGGACAGTCAGAAAACACGGGGGAAGAGGGAACTGCTAATGGGAACTCAGGATCAACCTCCTGTGAAGCGATGGGGGATGAGGATGCCAAAAAGTACAAAGATCCATAAAGATTTAATATGTCATTTGCACAACACCCTTTACTTGTGAAGTCATTTTGTCCATTTGTTCTGGTCTTCTTTTTCTTCTTTTTTTTCCTCTGTTATTTGTCATTTCCATCTGTTTGGGTTTTTTTTTTGTTTGCTTGTTTGATTGTTTTAAACAAGTCCCACACAATTGTTTGTTTGCTTATTTCTGGATTTTAATGCTTTTTGCCCTTTTTTTTTTCTTTATTAGAGATTTCTTAACTAATATAACCTAATTTCAGTAAAACATTTGTTTATCCTCAGCAGTCTCCAGTGGCCAAGATATTGGGACAGCTACTGAACTTCTGAAAGTTTGGGTGCTTCTCCTTCCCAAATAAGTCAAAATACTTTTTTTCCACCCCCCGGTCTTCATGACACTTTCTGAGCATACAATATTGTCATTCTTACAAGGTCTTTGGTTGCTAAAACTGCCCTAAACAGACCCCCATGCTTTTTGAAATCTTAGAGCAAGTGTCTGGGTAAGTGTCTTAGTCTGGAAAAATCAGTTCTCCTTAAAATAAGTAAATTAAACCAACCTACACATAGGGGAAGGGGAAAAAAAAAGGAAAGTTAGTGTAATGCAAGACTGAGGCCAGGTTTTTCCTGACCCTCAACATGTGTCCAAGCAAGTCCTGGGCGATTTCATGCTTTCAGGAAGCCCTGCTGTTGATCTAGCTGGTTGCTCTGTTGCCACTTGGCAAGTGAATTTTGGCCCATTAAGAGCACTGTCTGAACTCTCATCCGGCATGATTTAATTCTTCCTTGGGGCAATTTTGGATCAAACTGTGTGAAAGTGCCTGTGGCTGAAGCAGTCCTGGAGTTGTTTGAGATTTGAGTGTAGCCCTGAAGAAGAACAGGCAGCTTTCCGACAGAATTGGTCAAACAGTGATTGGGAAAAGGGAGTGATTACCGCAGAGTAAGGCACAGTGGGCAAAGGGAAGGGCATCACCCAGCGTGGGAATCCAAATTCAGAAAAAGTCTTCTTTTTTTCTCTTCTCTTTCTTTCTTTCACGTTTGCTGCAGCAAACTGCTATTAGTCTCTCAACAAGCTTTGTAATGGAAATGAGGAGAGACGTTATCTCTTTCTTACAACCTGCCATAAAACATGTTGAAAGAGAGACATGTTTTACGTGCATGTAAACTGAGGATCGGTCTGAAAGCTGCGTATTCCATTTCTGAACCCAAGCACCACTCCTTGGTATTTGCTTTGAAAGCCATGGGTTTTATCTGTCTAGTAGTTAATTATCTGATGTTGTAATGAGCAGGATTCTTGCAACCTTGAAAAGCAGTTTCCTGGTATCTAAATCTCTTAACTGCTCTGCTCTTTGCCTTTCTGGTATGCAAGAATTTTGTTTTGTTGGATAGAAAGCTAGCATGACTCTGGCACATTTAATATGAAGAAACCTCCTGTATTTTGACCTTCAGGTGATCTCTGGTGCTTTATTCTGTCCTCTTCACCTCCTCGGTGTGTCATCTGTTTTAAATGGCACAGGAGTTAGAAGAGGAAATTGAAAGCAAACCTCAGCAAACTCTGTTTCACTTGTTACTGTTACACTACAGAATAAGGCACTTTGGTACCCACTGGCTTGACAGATTCTGTTTTTGAGTAGCATTAATGCAATGTATGATAACTAAAGATGGGAGGACTGAACTTTAAAAATGCCACTTGGTCATTTTGACCTATATTTACAAGCAGTTACTCTTTCTCCTGCAGCCAAGTCATATTAGAACAAGAATAATTTTATCGTTTTACAGAGGAAAGGAAATCTCTCTGGTATATGAACCTTTTCATTAGTATATTCTGTGCCTTTCCCAGAAGGAACATTCTTGTGCTACAGCAATACAAAATGTCACAACATTTTAAACTGATGGAAGAGACATCAAGAGTCTTTCATTGCAACAGAAGACAATATTTCCCTTCTAATAGGTGGCATGTCCTCGCTGGTGTTGAGGTGTTGTCTTCCCATCAGTAAAGACAAGTTCTTCCTAGTACCAATACTCCAGGGAAAATCTTGCAGGAAGAAGACTCACTTTCAAATGATGTGCCTGTAAGTTTCATAGAAGGAAAATCACTTCCATAATGTGAAAAAAATAGAAGAAGAAGGTGGTGTTGGAGGAATGAAAAGAGTGTAACACTTCAAAACATGTTATATGTTACATTAATGTGTAATATTTAGTGATTAAATGAGATTAATGAGATTAAATTTCTTTAAGTGGATCACTTCTCAATGTTTAGAGTACTGGGAAATAAAAGACAATTTCATAGGAACACAGACGCTTTCCTCTTGCTGTAAAATTAAATCTTTGGACTAATGATATATATATATATATGTATGTTTACCCTCTATGGGTAAGAAAAGTACTTAATGCAGTTTTTCCACAATACTATACATGGAAAGTCCTCTAGATATTTGAAAGCTAAGTCTGTATTTCCGTAAAATAAATTATTCAGACACATTCCATTTCTGTGGGACTTAACTCCTTCTCAGATCTCAAGGCAAAAATGATTATTGCTTGCTCTAATTATAGCCATGAGGTTGAAATCACAGAACAGAAATGAGTATTTTCAGGAGAAGCCTCTGAACTCTGTGTCCTCTAATATCACTAATATATTTCAGATGCACTTTATGTTTTAGTTGTTTTCAATGACATCCTTTTAAATATGGTCAAAATAACAGGTCACCCTTCCATCAAAATTAAATACAGAGCAAAGGAATGGACTGCTTAAGGGGCTCGATTGCTGTTTGTGAACTATTAAGATTATGCTCTGCATTTTTTTCTCTGCTCTGCTCTTTAACTCTCTTAGAAATGCGATCAATAAAATGTATATTGTGCTTGGCGTGTCTCCTGGTGGTGCTTACGTTCCTGAGCTGTGGGTTCATGCGGTGCCCCGCGGTTCTGCTCCTGGGCGTTGGCGGACTCATGCAGTGAGTACGTGGCCGGTGCTGCTCAGGTTCCTCACGGCTCGCGAGGTTCACAGGTGAGGTGTTACGCCAGCCACTGCTCTCTCTGGTCAGCACGCCAGCCAGCTGGGTGTTCTCATTAGGGCCTACACCAAATCTGCTCAGAACCACGCCTTTAAAAAAGGCCTAGAGATAAACGTGTTGGACCCGTCTCTATTACCCCAGGGTTTAGTGGTCAGAATCCAACCAAGGATGTTAGAGAAGGGTAGCTTTGTTCCCCTCATTTGCCTGGAGGGATTCAACACCGTCTTTCCCCACTGCTTAAACTAGTCAGTAGGCAAGACTGGGGACTTGAGAGTACAGGGTGTGTGTGGAAATGATAGGTGAAGGCTTGTCAGTCCCATTTCGTGGTTCTCTGTGATTCATTGGGCCGGAGAGAGACATAGACAGCACCCGAGTATGACTTTGTGAGCCACTCATTGAGACTGCCTTTGGATTCATTGTGGATGGGAGGGGAAGGAGTAAATTACATTATAACCTAGTGGGTGTAGGTGACTCCTGTAGAGGTGAAAGATGTGGGCACGTCCTTGTTCCTGTGATCATATGTACAGCTGTTATGAAGCTGTCACTTAGACACAAAATATAGACACAGTCCTGGTGAAGGTACCGGCATATTCCTCTTGTTCATTGGGTGTGGGAGCTGGGAGATTACAGAGGCTTGTTTGCTTCCTCGGGCTCTCAGTGTTCAAGGAACTTAAACAAAGTTAAGCTGCTCCGACAAGAATAGGTTTGAACGCCCCAGCTGTGTTTTGGAAAAGGCCATTACAGGAAATGTGAGTTTGAGTCCTCTCAGATAAAAAAAAAAAAAAAAAAAAAAAAAACAGGAAAGAAACCCACATTTCTGACATTCTGCATAACTACACCAGCCTTGAGGCCAGAGAGAAAAGAGAAAGAAAATGGGAAGGAAAGAGGAACAACATCTCCTCAGATAAGTAAATTAAAAAACTTATCTGTGGTGATAGTGATAGATATCCTTTCTCCACCCATTTTATATTTTTTTTTTTTAAGAAAGCACTTGGGTACTCTCAGGCCTGTAAATCACATTCAGAGAATTCAGAATTAATTGACAGATGATATTTAATGCCTCTATTCTCGCCCTTTGGGACTGGCCAGTTTATGTTGCTTTTCACTCTATATGATGGCTTCTATATGTCCCTTTTGGTCGAAGAGGATGTATGCAGCTGCCCTTCCTAAGGGGTAAGTAGCTCACTTGGGATTGCAGATTCTCTGCAGGGACAAGGGAAGGAGCTTTGGCATGACAGCCGTGGTGCATCCTTGAAGATCATTTAGAAGCGCCAGAAGAAGAGGTTGGTGCTATGCCTGCAGTTATTTACTTGCTGATGTGTTGATTAGGTACTTCACAGTTAGAAGTATTGATGGTGGTTGCTGGAATGATCTCACTACAGCAGAATCATGGCAACTGAAATGACATTGTGCTCAAACAGCCACTGGCCTTGCATCGCACACCCATAGTCTTTAAGTAGGTGTGTTTTTGTGTTAATCCCAGTTTCTGTGAGTGAGTCTATTCTAGACTCAGCACCAAAACTTGTGTGCACAGCGCAAATTCTTCTAGACGTCAACATCAGCTTATTCCAGATAAGCAGCATATTTCATCCTTGAACCCGTCTCATGTTTTTTGCTGTTTTTTATAGGTATGTCCCATCTAAATTAAGTTGCTCTGGCCAGGATTTGTAATGCAGAGCTGGTGCCTAAATCCAGAAGTGAAGTCAGCTTTTGGTTTCTGATAGGGCTGTCTTTTTTTCATGAGTCAGTGTTTCAAAAGCCAGTTATGATCTAATGTCAAATTTGTTGTTTTCTGATGCTTGTAATGGATGGATCCAATACAGCTGTTGAAAGTTGGAGAGTCGTATGTTCCCGAAGCAAAACTCAACTAGGATAACAGAAGGGCCTGCGCTCCTGAACACCTGTGTTTGTTTCTATGAATGAAGAAGAGTCATGCTGTTCCTGAAAAGACTGCTTTTCCTGAGGCACCCATCATTGTCTCAATGGATGTGATTCATGGTGGGATATGTACTAAAAATTTGTTTCACAGGTCTAGCTCAAGTCATTGGAATGTGGCTTATCTGTTGTGTTTAGTGCCATATTCAAGAAGTCTCATTTAGGAA
>JAVCKT010011865.1:0-17290 GCA_032273925.1 Rhynchotus rufescens | reverse complement strand
CTAAAACCATATCTTCTTTTCCTTTCCAAAGCAGGGAAGAATTGGTCCAGTCTCTCTACACCTGCCTTTGATGGAGTCTTCCCAAGTCTTCTCTCCATCTTGTCTTCTAAACTGAACTAACCACAGTCCTTTAAGCTTCCTACGTGTTTTTTAACTGTTTTTTCCCCCTCTAGATAGTCTCCAGATGTTCTCCTATTTGTATAACTAGATCATACTTAATTACTAATAAGATTTCGTTGGAGGATTATTTGATGGTTTGTGCAGTGAGTCTCACCTGTAGATTTCCCCTTAGGATCTGCTTTTCTTTATGATTTGAGAAGAGGCCAAGAGTATGGGGTGAGCTACTTCTATGCACTGACTCTCACTGAAGTCAAAGGAGAACTTTGCCTCAGTTTTCAACATATGGTTATGGGGAATGCCTAAATTTGCTTGCTCAAGTTCCTGTGCTGTGGAGTAGCATAAAAAGAAACTGGAATCCAGTTTAACACAGATGCTGTGAGATGAACAGATTGGAGGGAGCGGTGGCGTTTTTTACGTGTACCGCAAGTGGGCCAAGGAACTGCACCAAACTGTTTAAAGCCACTGCTTGTGGTTAAGGAGTTAGAAATACCCATAATTTCTTTTCTGTCCAACCCTATTTGGAAGGTTTCTTTTCTTCTTTCTTTCTTTTCTTCCTTCCTTCCCTACCACCTCATTTTTAAGTCCAAGCAAGGAGGAAGAGAAGTAATTCAATCCCACTACAGCACTCTCTAAATTCAGGTGCAAGCCCAAGACTCTTCAGCCAGCAAGTCAGTTTTTGGTGAAGCAGTTAAACCGAAGCAGTGGCGTTTTAATGAAGATGAAGAATAAATGTAATGCGCTGTGTTCTTGGGGACAGACTGCCTGGTGTGCTAACTATGTGCTGTATGCAGCAATTTGTAGCTTGGAGGAGGAATACACAATGGGCAGCCCCTTGAATCTGAAAGCTGTATCATTACTTTATGGTCTTCAAGTATTCATTTGCTAAACAAATAATTGATAAAATGAACATGTGAAAGAGACACTGAGAGGGTGTGACCCAGTGCCAAGCACTGGTCTTCATGGCTGATTTTTAAATGCACATTATGCTAATGATGTTCATTTGGAAAATGTGTCCACTCCCTAACTTCTGCTGCTGAGCATTTTTTTAAATTGGATTCAAATGGCTGGACTGAAACAGCTCTAGGGTTTATATACAGAGAGTACTCCAAGTGATTCTTTTTCTGGAGAATACTATCCATTTTTTTTAAGCCAATGCTCCTTTCAGTGAGGCTGAGATCCAGGCTGTCTTCATCTCCTACGTTTTTTAAAGGTCTATCTTGTAAAAACAGGCACCATTTTGCTAAAACAAATGCAGTTATAACCATCTATACATGCTAAAGATCTCGCCTGGAGCGTTATTGCCCTACTGGATCATTGGGCTGTATGAGCTGGGTCCTTGGTCTATGGCCAGAACTGGTCTATGGAGGAGTCCACCTCAAGGCTTACCCCCACAAATGTGATTCTGGAAAGAGAGGCTATTCCTGAATAAATGTAATAATAAAAGCACTCTTTTATTTCTGATGGAATGATCTTAAGAGCTTTGTAGCATATTGACAAGGCAAGATATTCTGTATACAGTGGCTGTGGCTATCACCTTTTCATACCAATGCTGAGATGCAGGGCTACTGGCTTATTCAGGCAGCTCAATTGAAGCTGGTCTGTATGTGCAGTAGGTGACCTTCAATATGGTGAAGATCTTTGAGATACCAGGTTCTGAAACAGTCATTCTAGCACTTTTCATAAGCACTGAATTTGCTTTACAGAGGAAAAAATAGTTGTTTTTCATGCAGTCCAAGCAGAGTTTCTGTAATCTGAGTTATGCTCATGGGCTAACCAGAGTTTACACTTCATCTTCAAAGGAAGAAATAATTAAAGATGGAACACTTTAAATAAAAGTGTCTAATTTCTACGATCTTTTTGTCTGGTTCTGTTTCTAGAAGGGATATGCAAACAAAAGCTTTTCAGACACTGAAGTATTATGTGATGATGGCTTTGCAACTATTTCCCAAACAGTTATTGCTATGCAAAACGATCATACAGTGATGAAGGCTTTAAAAAAAAATAAAGAGAAATATAATGGGTGTTGGAAGGCCATGCTTTCCTATGAATAAAATCACTACTGCATCTGCCTTGTGATATTACAGTAAGCTACAGAACGAAGAGGAAAATTAAAAGATTACTTAAACTCAACGATAAACATGCAAATTAAAAGTCATCATTTTTAAGTGAAGTCAGGCACTATTAAAATAAGCACAAAATTACATACTAGTTTGTATGTGTGGTTTAGAGAATATATAGAATGTTAAAATTGAATCAAATTAAGAAAAGCATTTTCCTAATGCAAGTAAAATATCTGTTTAATTAGATCGTAAAGAAAGGAGATTAAAAGTAATATTTTGCAATACAGTAATTACTATTTTTCAGGAGTAGTCAGGTTCCTGTGCGTTGATCTAAATTTAAACGCGATAGCAGATCTCTTCGGGGTCCTTTGTTTTGTTTGTGCCTCTAATTATTTTAAATCACTCCCATTACCTTTATTTTGCTTCCCTTTACGCTGCGCGGCTGTTTGCGAGGATGCTCTGCTGGCTCGTGGGCACGGAGATCTGCTCGTCCTCTCTTGTCCTGCGGGGTTAAAAGCCAAATTGTGGCAGGGCACCACAGAGCAGGATAACAGGAAAGGCGGCAGAAGCCGTTGGGAGGTGGGCTGAGGTGCCCATGGGAGCCTGGGATGTAAATAAACCAGATTGCTCTCATTTCCTCTTTCCACTGTATTATGCATTCCAATAGCACTATTCATCTTTATGACAGACACCTATTGCTTTAACTTTACTGCGGGCCACTGAAGTACATTAAAGTGGGCAGGAAATGGAAATAAATAGAGTTCAACAGAGGCTTCAGAATAGCTAAACACACTGCAGTCATTTTTAGTGTGGGGTCATGTGTTCTTTAGCAGATCTGCCGTGTTTCCTCACTTTGGTTGTAAAGCTGGGCGCTGTTTAAGAGAGACGCGATATGCTTTCAAACCAAGTTAAAAAATAGCCTTAGATATTTTTTTTTCTGACCCTTTAGGATATCAAAGATGAAAAGGAATTGGCTTGGGTCTCAGCTGGGGCGTTAATGGGGGATGTGTCCGTGTGCCCTAACTCAGGACATGGATAAAACAGGGTATGGGCTGCAGGAGCTGAAGAAGTTTTACCAGTAAGCAGCATGGGAAGAGGACCACAGGGTCTGGCTGAAATTAATTTTCTGCTTAAATGTAGTGAAACATTCAAGCAAGGAGGCCAGATGGAATTTGGCTTTGAAAACGCAGTAGTGGTTTTCTAATTCATGCACGTTTTGCCTGCTGTGGAAATGTGGAGTGCTCTGTGCTCTCCTGTTTATTCAGAGGCTGTTTTCCAGCACAGTTAAGTTACCATCACAAGTCCCAGCTGCTCTTAGACTTTTATTAAGTTAGGACTTCTCATGAGTGCTGTTTCTGTGAAAGCTTTTGCATGTTTGTTTTTCCTTGAATTGTTTATATTCTGATAAGAGACAGGTCAATAACCAAATGAATATACAGCATGAGCTACTTGAAGGCATGTAGCTCCTATTTTTATTCCTTGGAGATAGTTAGCTATATGGCAACTTATTTATTTTTATTTAACTGTTAGCACTGTTCTTTCCCTGATTACACTGATAGGCTTCTAGTTTTGCTCCATAATCTGTTCTCTTTTCCTTTTCTGGCAGTGACAGAGACAGTTGAAAGCAAGCACCAGCCTTCCAAGTGTATATCAATATAGAAGATATTAGTGGATATTCTACAATGTCATGTAGGATAAAAAGTAATTTGTAAGCAGCACATCAGAAATCTGGAAAGACAATTAAGACAAAAAATCATTACTATCGATCCTTTTGCGCTGGGAAAGTACGTTCCTTTCTTCCAAAGCATCTTGTAAAAATGTTATGTACCCAGGGCCATGCTTAAGGAAACATTTCAATGTAACATTTAGCTTTTATTTCATTCTTTTCTACTATGTTTATATCAAGAATCTCATTTAATTCAGAATACTACTGCAGATATCTTTGTGTTGCACAGACTAGTACCAGGCAGAATTGCAGGTAATTACTGGGGGTGGTTGTTGGCGGTCTGACTTTTCATCATTTGTTCGTCATCGTTTGTTCGCACTCTGTGGATAGTTCCTCGCTGGAAGGATTAGGTTACAGATGGGTGGGTATTACTTCACTGACTTCTTAAGTGAGAATCCAGATGCTTTTCCCCGTCCTCTCCATTTGCTGAGTTCGGGAGCTAGCAGTCCGTAGCTGCAGGTAAGATTAAAGCTTTTTGCCTTTATTTCTTCTTTTGCAGTGGAAATGCACTCTGTTAGACCCTGTTCGCTAAGCAAAAGATCCTACTGGGAAACTTCATATACTTGGGAATTCACAAATAGAGATTAAATTTCCAGAAAATCTAAGTTTTGGTTTTTTAAGTGCACACATCAGAGGAGTTCAGCTCCAGCAGGGTGCTTTGGTGTTGGACTCTTTTTGCAAACCTGGGTATTATTTTGGTACCTAAGTGGGACTGGGGCATTTCTGAGATGCTGCCTTTTGGGCATATGACAGTTGGCTTCGGTATGTCTGTAGTTTCAAGCGTGACTGTTTCAGGTCGCAGTATTTTGCAGTGGTGAAATGTGGGATTTTACATGTGCAGCATATCAGTGTTTAACTGAACAGTGGGAAATCTGCCTTTTTCCTTGCTGGATTTCACTGGGAGGAAAAGCAGCCGCAGGGTTACATGTCAGATAGAGACACGTGAATTAAAATGACCGTTTTCTTCTTTTGGTTGCAAGCCACTGTCCGTGTTTTCCAATTTGCGCTGATTGTTTTCCCACTGTGGGTTTCCAAGGAGAAGCCTCAAGGCAGCCGGCAGGGAGCCTGCGCCGCGTTGAACTCGGTGGCTCTTTTGCCGTGCGCTCCTTCAGGAGCGAGCTTGCCATGTGTGCCGAGCTTGCCATCCTCACTGGGATGGCCAGCCCGGAGGGCATGCAGACTCCCTCCTCACGCTCATACTCGTGTGCGTTATCTGCACGCACAAATATCATCTCCCAGGGGTTTGTGAGGTTTCTTGTGTTGTAAGAAGCTCTGAAAAGGCTGGAAAATTCAGACCTGTCTGAAAACTTTTGCTTGTAGAAGTTGGTATTGTCTCTTGCCTTTTGACCTCACGGGAGGCTTGCTGGGCTCCCTGGTGCGGTTGGCTCTGGCAGGACTGTTTGTTTTACTCTTTTGAGTCATGGTTGGCATCATTTGAATGGCTATAGGCTGTATACCACTAATAAACACAGGGTGGAATTAGGGTTTGGGGTTCTGTAGCCATTACTGCATGTTACTGTGTCACAGACCTTTGCTCAGAGCAGCGTTTGGAAAGCAGGTGTGAGGAGCACAGCTGTGGAGGAGCAAAGGGAGCATCCTCCTTGGAGCAGAACAGACTACAACAGCCTTGGAGCTGAAGGAAGAGGCTTGAACGTAGCACGCCTGGTTTTCACAGAAGTGCCCATCCCCGAGCATCCCGCGCGCTCACCTTGCGTCTCCGTGGGCAGAGCCGGAGCAGGGATCACTTGAACCACGTCCCCTTCCCACCAGCATGGTTGGCGCGTTTGGCCATTTGGTTTTATTCCTTCCTCCTGTAAAACGAGAGCATAACGTCCACCCCAAGCTCTGTGGGCAGCGAGGCTGCCAGAGCAGGGCTTCCCCATCGCCCAGCAGTGCCACTGTGTAGTAAAACTGCTTTAATGGCATCAGCTTTTAAGTTATGGTTAACGTTTTTAATGAAACCTTGTGTTTCCTTTACCCTTCACGCCTAGCCATTAGTCAGGTGTTTTTGTCACATGGGGTAGAAAAATAAAAGTAATCTCAGTGCCCAGCTGGTCCCTTGGTGAGGAGCTGGAGGGGAATGGCCGTGGATGTAAACAGGCGATCGCAGCAATGGGATGAGTGGCTTGAATGGCTTCTTGTAACTGCTTGGCAGAATGCAAGCACTGGAAATTAGAGGTGGTTTAAACTTCTGTGCTTGTATGATTCTTTTTCTGTGATATTTTTAAGTAAATATATATTCCTTTTATATGGTTTCCTCCCTGTTTCCTTTTATCTGCAACATGGGCCTGACTCTGATCTGTCTTAACGCTGTAAACTCAGTTTATGGAACTAGAATTGGGGGTCATTAATTTTCCTTACATGAAAAGGAGTCATTTCTTTTAAATGAGGAGCCTGTTTCACCTAGTAATTCAGTTTAATTGCTTATTTGAAACTCTCGACATTTGATAGCAATTTAAACATTGCCAGATGAGCCTCTTGCAGTCGGGATCTGCAGGTGCTTCCTCCTGTGCCCAGCGCTAATCAAGGGAACGAACCCTGGGATGGGTCCGGCTGTGGCCAGGGTGGCACAGCCCCAAGCACAGGAAAAAAGCATTTTTAGAGGCTGTTTGAATAGATGCTGCGTGTCAACATCTGCAAGAATTTGCTCAGAGGGTTCCCTCTTGGAAAGGTTTCTGTGGACTGCAGTGCTATTTGTTTTCCTTGGGAGATAGATTGCCTGGTCTCTGTTTTGCCTCAGGCTCAGTAGTGCTTGCAGCACTGAGACTTTTATATTTCCATCTGACTAATGTCACTTTCTCCTAAGAGGCTAGTGGGTTAAGAAAAAAAACTCTTTGAATAGTATTTTTGCCTGACTAATATTAATTAATTTAGTATTGCTATCTTCTGGGAGATTTGGAGGGAAAGAACTTTTGTGCTTAGGACTAGAAGCAAATGCCAAAACTTCAAAGACAGTTTTACCGGGGTCTAAACCTCAGTAAAGGGGAAAAAAAAAAAAAGAAAAAAAAAAACCCCAAAATTAAACTGCCTCTTATTTGGACATCAGTGCACTAATGTAAATGCAACTTGCTTTCACCTTTTTATTTATTTATTTATTTATTTTAAATAAAGGTAATATAATAGACCTTAATTTAGACATCTGTGAAAAAGGCAACTCTTGCTAATGGTTTCTGGCTGGTGGAGTGATGTGATGCTGGATGTTTCTCTCGGAACAGGACTTTATTTTGGGAGGCAGGTTTAAGAAGCTATTGCAGGAGTAGTGCAGGAGCTGAAAAGGAAATAAAAATAAAGTCCACATTTCCTCTGGAGAAACTGGGAATGTTTTAGGACTTTATAAACTGAGAGCAAAGGGAAATAGCACAGTTGAAAGAGAATAATAAGCAAAGCCAAAGTACCAGTGCCAGTACTTCTTAAAAGAGTTTTATTGATGTGTGTTATAATTAAAACCAGAATTAGTTAGTTTTCTAATAGGATACTCATTTCCTAGAGAGCAATTGCAGTTTGGCATAAAGTAATACACTTCTTAAAATGAGTACTGATCTGGGGATACCCTGAGCATATGTAGTATGTCTGACTTATTAGCTGTGCCTGCCCTCATTATTAACAAGCAAATTAAATATTTTCACTTAAAATAATTAAACAAATAAACCTTTTGGCTGTGCTGTGATTTCATTAAAACCTTAATTGTTTGGAGAGCTCAACGAGAGCGTGTGAAGTTGGTCAGTTTTACTGCCTGGCATCAGTCTTGATAGCAGATTTACAACACAGCTGGATTTAATCTCTTGACTAATCTCTACAGTAGCTGGTTGGGGATGGGAAGGTGTTTGTGTGTTTTAGGAGATAGGAAACTCTATCTCCCAAATGGAAACCCATTGTTGGGTTTTAAAGTGCTTGGGCAGCCTTAAAGCGAACTAGCCAAGGGGGAGGGGAAGAGAAATTGCTCTGTGGAAACAAAATAGGTGTTGCTTTTAAATCAGCTTCATGGTGTGCACATTGTCACACCTTCTCACATGGCCGTAGGCTCAAATCTATTTCTCATCAAAGCAACTGTGGCGGAAGGGAATATTGCCACCATCTGGGTCACAAAGAGCAGAAATAAGGGGCCTTGCTGGTCAGAGTCAGCTGTGAGCAGTGCCACCTAAACCGTTTCTCCTGCAAGTTGATTAGTCCTGTCTGAGGGTGAGGAAAACCCTTTTTTATTGGGTTATATACTGATTTATTTTTTATTTATTTTTGGAATACTCCAAGGTCTAATATGGGTTTAAAATGGTATTTTGCCTTTGAAATGTGTTACAGTATTTGTAGGGCCAGCATCAGCTAGGGCATCAGCCCTACATCAGTCCCTGTGCACGAGAAGCACATGGGAATGTGTGATGTCTTAAAAGAAGGGTGAATTAGGAGTGAGTTGTTAGCGAGTGCGCTGCAAGCCCCACAGCTAAGTTTGCTGATGATTTCCATGCTAGACCTCATACAAACGAGGCAACTCGTAGTTTATTAATCAGCTGTTACTTGCAAATCTTTCGGGATATTTGGAGAAACCTGAGAGTTGCAAAGATTTTGATGAGTGAAGAGCAAGTTGCTGAGAATTCTTTTGCCCTCTCCCCTCTCCGTATGTATATATACATATATATTTTTTTCTGCTTGCCCCCTTCTTTAGGACCCACGATTATCAGCTTTAATTTTTGACAAGCTTCAAGTGCCTGACTACTTACAGAAAAACAGGAATGAAGGAGAGAGCCGGTGCGACACCTGCGCCACTCACCTGAACCAGCTGAAGCAGGAGGCCTTGCAGATGGTCCACGCGCTCAGCCAGGCCGCGCACCCCGAGGCGCCTGAGCCGGGCGCCGCCGCCGTCACCAGCATGGTGCCCCGCATGGTCGCCGTCTCGTCCCAGAGAGACCTGCCGCTCGTTGCTGGACCCGTGGGCAGGCAGCCTGGGAAGGCGCCGAATCTCTTCTCTGGGACTGAGAGGAAGAAGGGACTGGGCTGGCCTCAAGGCGCGGGAGGTTTTCCCAACTCCAGCGTTCAAGTCACGGTGGCCCCCAGTGGCCTCAGTAGCGCCCTGAGCTCCGTGACCATCCAGGCTCAGCAGTACCTCGAGGGCATGTGGAGTATCTCTAGGGTGAACAGCTTCCTGCCTCAGGCTTGTCTAGTAAGTAGCCCTATGTATGTGTGTGCATGTGTATATCGAAAGACAAAGATAAAATTTTGTACGTGTTTGTATGTATGTGTGTATATATATATATACACATTATAAATATATATCAGCAGGAATCAGCTAATCTCTTTTAAACCACGTTTTCAGAACTCAGGAGCTGAAAAAACACTGTGAATGATGTTCTTAGGTGTCAGAGAGAACTGATTTTCTTATCTCGGGCAGTGAGATCCTTCCCTCAGATGCCTTTGCACCTCTTAGCTTTGTGTAGGCAGGTGTTGTTGTTTGGTTGTCATGTACCCGGTGACCACTCACTTCAGAAAACATGAAAGGTTTATCGCAGGAAACTCTGGGAGCTGCGTGGAAGTTACATAAAAGGTGAACTTGACCCTCAAGTCTAAGGCTGAATTTCTAAAGCTGTATTGAATTTGGTGGATGCTGGTTCTACGCTGTGATAGAGAAATTTAATCTTTGGGTTAAATGTGTTGCAAAACAGTTGGCTCTAAAGAAGAAGGATGTTCAAAAGGTTACTTCCACAGAATATCTCTGTAAATGCCATTGCACTTAGATTGTTAAGTGCTGTGAATGTTGGATCAGAGTATTCTGCATTCACTGTGTGCTTTTAAAACGCAGATCATCCCTGTGGGGAAGCAGAAAGCTTTATAGATGGCATGTTACCTTAAGAAGCAATTCATTACGGATTTGTGATTTGCTGTACAGATCTTTTGAAGGCTGCTAGGAAGAAGAGGATATAGTGATTCTTTTTGACAAAGACTTATTCCTAATCTGCTTCCCCCTGTCAGTGAATAGGGAGTGCAAAGAGACACTGCACTGCTGCTGTTGCTGGCATGCAGATGACATATACAAATAGCAGCTCTCTGTTTGTCTCTTAAAGACATTTGTGGTGCATTTTGAAGTACCAGAAGCATTGGCGCTAGGCAGCTTTAAAATTGACATAAATACCTAATAAACAATTTCATATACCTAAAATTGCCTCATAGCTTTGAGTTGACTGAGCTCCAAGATCGTCCAAGATACTTGAGTGCTGTTGTGTAACCACTTTTATAGGGCGGTGCTTGCCTTTGCTTCCAGTAAAGGCTTGGAGAACTGATTCTTCCTTCTGGTACATCTCACTTATATGGAAATACATGAAGGCACACATAGCCCATTTTTGAGGAATTCTCACTTAAACCCAGTGTATCTTCACTGATGCCACATTGCTCTCTGATCATATTACACTGCATTACAATGTGAAAAAGGAGGAAAAAAAGCCTGATCAATTTGTTATAGTATTTGTTGAATGGCTGTTCTGTAAAATGCTACTCCCTGCATTAGGCATCACTATGCCCTTGTGAAGCCTGTGACATTATTGTATCTTTAAAGTTCTGTATGTATCAAAGAATCCAAAAGAAAAAAAAAAAAAAAAAGACTTATTGTCTTGAAAAGCCTGCACTTTCCATGAGCAGTATTTCCATTTTCCTGTTCGGTCCTTGTCTGCTCTTGCTGTTGTCTTAAATACTTCATTAGCACGGAGCTCCAGATTTCTTCCTGCTTAACCATGCTGACTTATAGATGTGGTTTCCCCTAACCACTGCATTATTGTATAATAAAATTGAGTTACCTTGTTTAACCCCTGTGAAAAACCACATGTATATAATACAACAGAGCTTAAGTATGATGTAGAAATGTGCAAAAATCAGTAACCGAAAAAATGGTGACCTTTAATTAAGGACAAACGCTGTTAGACTGTGAGTGTTGGATACTGCTTGGATGGGATCCAGGTAGCTGCAAGGACAGTTTAGATTTACAAACAGTTTCTGGAGAGAAGCGAGGATTTTTTTCTTTTTTTTTTTTTTCTTTGTTTCTTTTTTTCCTTTCTTTCTATCTTTCTTTCTTTGGCCCAAATGTGGTTATTAGAGACTCTTTTGCATCTCTGCCCAAATTCTGCTTTCTTTGCCTCTTTGAATTGTCTTACTGACTTTTTATCTTGGGAGCCTTGTGTCTGGTGAAGCCAGATACTGGTGAAGGCAGAACACTTCTGCTTGCCCAGTGCTTTTCCCAGGAGGAATCATTGGTGTTGGAAGAAGCAGCCTGCGAGGCATTTGGAGACTGTCTGGTGTAGCCCTCACCCAGGACAGAGCATTCTTGTTCAAAACTTGTCTCACCTCAGCTAGCAGTTATGCAAAGATTAACATTTCACAATTTCTGCTGGTTGTCAGTTCTGAGTTGAATTTCCTTTTCTGTTGGAAGGATTTTCTTGATTCTTTATTAACCAGTCTCCAGTGCTGTAATTTAAGCCCATTATTGCAGTTGCCAGTTGGTGGGCACAGAGAAGAGCTTATTCTCTGCCTTTTAATAACTGTGCTTTATGTATTCAAAATTGAACACTGTGTTTCTGTGTGGTCTTTCTCTACATTAAAAAAGAACAAAAGCCAAAAAAACCAAACCTTCAGCCTTTCCTTGTTGGTCATACTTTGTAGACTTATGACCAATCTTGTAATTTTTTCACTTGTTGGCACATACCCATCTAACTAGCAGTGTGCTCTAATTTGGATATATTGCTGCAAATGAGGCTTCACCAAAATGAAGAGGTTGGTGGACGATCCCAGAGAATCATTCTTCAGACTCTGACCTCTCACTGAAATCAAAGAAAACCTCAGTGTTGCAACTGTGGAGCCTGTCTTCAAAATATAGCACCAGTGCAGTCAGCAGAAAACATAATCTATTATGTTTTATTATGGTCTATTTATTTCCATCTATGCTAACATACATGATTTTAGACTTTCTTTAGGTTGTTGTTTAAGTTAAGTTGTTTAAGATTATCTCCAGAGAGGGTTTGGAAGGAGCATGTATTTGGAGGTGTCATTCCTTAGCAATCTGTCTCTTCCTGTGAGGCAGGGCTGCACTGCCTTGAAAAATGCTAAAGCAAGGAGGACCGAGGTGATAGAAAGGATAACATGGATTCATGAAGAATGTTATTTATTATGTGCAATGTGATTTGCTCTTGAGAGCCCTTGGCTCCTTTTAAACAAGATACTGTGGACAAAAAAGATGGCCCATACCCAAGGGGATTTATACTCAGTTGTGGTATTAGTTATTTTGAGTACTCTGTAGAAACTGCTGTTTCATTCAAAAATCTGTAGCTGTACCTTGTTTTCTTATGAGAGATTTCCTCTCAAAATGAGTTTTTTCCCACCTAGGAGTTCAAGTACTTCATGTCTTGGCAGTTTAACTCGATGCCGTGTATGGAGTAAGCATGACTCATCTTCCAAAGATTAGAAGGCAGGCGTAGATAAAGGCTGGGATTCGTCTCAGCTATTTTTAGCTGCCAAAAAGACAAGATGTTTATTCAAAGGTAATTACCAGGCTTCACTTATAGTTATGGGAGAGCAACAGACACCTCCATGAGAATTTTTTTTTTTTTTCCTTTGCATCCAAGACATCTGTCTTGGCTTGACATGTCTGCTGAAGGTGCCATGAAGGTGCTGAAAAGTAGCACCGTGATGTTCGTCTACCACCGCACATTGGACCTAGCATGTGCCACCATTTCTCCAGGGATCGTATTTTTTATTTATGATTAGTTTTAACAGTGAAAGTGTTGGAATTGTTTGATTAGAAAAAAATAAGTAGGATTTCCTCTTTTTACATTTTCCTCCCCAAGTTCACAAGTATTGCCTCCTAATGTCACTCAGGTTTGCAAAGCCACAGATGGGCTGAGTGCTTTGGTTCAGGAGTACAGGTCACTCTATGCTTTTTGAGATCCGTGTTTAGATCTCCAGACTGAAAACACATTGTATAGGTTATACATTTTTGGAACAGGAATGTGTCTTTGAAGTGTAATGTGGGTTGCTGCTCAAACCAGAATAGTAACTGTGCACTTCAGGAGCTATGGAGAACAGCTGTAGTGGAGGATTTGGAGGAAAGTCCAGGGAGGGGAAAAATGAGGACCGCAAGCAAAGTGTTAAAGGAGAAGAGTGTAATCAGCCACTTTACCCAAGTGAAAAAATACAGATAATATGTATTCTGGTGGAAAAAAATACAGATACTAACCAGTAGCACTACTAAGTAGTTTGACCAGACAGTGAGCGTTGTGAAGGGAAGAGAGCTGATAAAACTCTTGTGTAGACAGCTGAATTGTGGTGGACCACTGACAACTTATAATTAATGAACAGATTTTGTTGTTTTTGCGTTAATACTTTTAATTCTAGACCTGATCGTTGAAAACAGGTTGCTACTGAAATGAAGCACAATATATGTTAGCAGTGCTCAGCATTGCTGCTCAATTTTGTGCAGAATTGGAGTTGCAAGGGGAATTTAGTTACATTGGAATTTGGCTGAGATGTTAAAAATTGCAATGACTGAAAACACATTGTACACTTACTAGAAGTATCTGCATGTGTTGCTTATTTTGGAGAAAAGAGGTCCAACAGTATGTTTTCAATTGACTGGCTTATGTAGTATATGGTACTGCATACGAATAAAAGTGGTAGCATAGCCATCCCATGTGCTGGAAAAATGTTGCAGTGAAATAGAGCTTGTTTTGCAAATTGCTTTTTCTTTCATCTCATGCAAAAAGAAATCCTTGCCACATTATTTTTCTAAATTGCATATAAACAAATGGTACTGGTTATAAGGCAAAATATTCTGTTTAGCTCTTTGCTGGTTTCTAAGTTGCTTTCAAGTATTAAAAAATGCACTGCTAGGAAATTGAAAAAGTTGGAATACTAGAAAAAATGAATTTAGTAAAACTTTTAAAGTATATGTAGCTAAAATTGTCAACTTATGAGTATTCCAATCTATGTCCCTCAGATGACCTCAAAATTTTCAGTTATTTGTACGTTTATGACTTGATTCAGTGTTGAGGTCAGGGTGGGGATTGTGATGCATGTAAATGGGTGTATATACTCTTAAATTAAATGTTCATTTATTTTTATGTGCAAAATCTTTGGAAGTTATTTTAGTCACAGTTCAAAATATCGCTCTTAGGAATAAATCTTCTGCTTATCCTAACGTAATCCAGAGGGATTTGTCTGAGGGTACTGTTCAGCCCCTGTTAATTTTCTCCAAATCTCCTTTGTTTGTTTATAATGAGGATGACTTACATTTTGCTTAGAAGATATAATAAAAAGCTGACTATGGGAAACAGAAGAATGACAAAAATTACTTCCCAGAATTTACCTTTGAACGTTGATAAATGTCACACACAGCACATTTTAAAACTAATTTTTAGAATCTTTCTTGAGCGTTTTTTTAGTGACCTTTGATTAGTACAGTGTGGGAAATACACTTGGAGATCTTATAACAAGACACATTTGAGGGGGTGCTTTGACTGTCACTCTTGTCCATGAGTCAGTTGGGTGGCTTTGACCACTGGGACATTCCTACAACTCCATGTGTAAAACTTTGGCTTTGCAGAAGACAGTAGCAAACCTGGTGTTACCGGAGGGGCCGGGGCTCCATACAGGCTTTTCTGTTTTCCCATTAGCTCTAGTTGTGCTGCTGCTGCTGCCCTTACAGAGGGAACACATAAAGGAAGGAAGGTGTCATGAAAAAAATCTTCAAGATTGGTGTTGATTATGTTCATGAACAAGTCCAAGCAGCAGCAGGAAAACTTTTGATCCGAGTTATTAAATCCTGCTGCCCATTAACCCAATTTATAGCTGCCCAAAAGACCCTTCCTGAGGCTGCTGTGTGACAGACAGTGTTGCCTTGCACAGCACCGTGCGGCCTTAGCAAGCGGAGAGGAGAGAGTGGGGAGTGACGCGGAGGCCGTTGCCTTGCGTTCCTCTCCATGAGTGAGACCTAGTCCAAGCTTAGCAGATGAGGTTGGAAAGTCTGCAGTGAAGCAAGGTTAGACTTGTAGCCTTAAACGTAAAACATAGCCCTGTGTTTTGTTTAGTTGCTAAAAACTCTTTTCTTTTAATGATTACCCCCAGTGTAGGATCCTGACAGTTAAGATATCCTCATCTTTCCTCATCTTTTTTAAAGTGCACCCCAGTGAGTCAGAATAAAACAGTAAGAACTGGCAAATGATGTATTGGAAACAATATTGAAAGTAGCATTTTCATGGGTGAGGGGTGTGGATTTTATCTGTTCATGTCGTGTGTTTGACACTTGTGCCACCGAGTCAGTTTTACCATTGTGGGACAGGATAAGGAGTATCCTCAGGATTCAGACCTTCATGCAGCTCAAATTACCACCTGAACACACAGCTCTTTTGATCCTTCACTCCTCTAGGCTAAGCTGTAATTATTCTAGCTCTTAGAGGGAAGCAAGTCCAAACTAGCCTTTGTTGACAACCGAAGTCAACAAGCAATAATGAAGAATGTTGGCCCAGACTTCACCTGTACTCATCAAGGGTAGATTTAAGACAAGCAGACTTTAGAGGTTATTTGCAAACGATAATCTGTAGAAGTTGGCTTTGTTGTGTCTCATCTTATCTCAAGGCCTGTTGCTGAGGCTAATTGCCTTCAAAACTTCCAGATATGCTTAGTGTAACTTCCTGAGCAACGCCCTGAAAATGCCATGGGAGTGCAAACTTTTCCGTACAAAGCAGCAGGAGGAAATAGGTCTGTGGGTCTTTCCAGCAACTGTGTTGTAAGATACACCTTAAGAGAGAAAAATCTCCCTCGTTTTTCTTACTTAAGTTATTTCAATCTTATGCACTCCCTCTTGAACTGTTTTTTTTGATGGTCTTATCTGTTCACTTAGTTCAGTTTATTTTACCTCCCACTACTCTATTTATGCTATTCATATGTTCCATTCTGAGTTCTCCAGCAAACTAATTATTAATCAACACGCTTTAATTAACACACTTTTTTTTTTTTTTTTTTAATAAATCTCCTGTTGGAAATAGCCATCTAAGAAAGGCGCCTAATTTTTGCCTGGACCTCAGAAGAGTTGTGAAATATATGAGAGAAAGGGTTTTTTTTAATCTTTTTTTTTTTTTTTTTTGTATCTAATTCAGAAAAAATTTCGTAACATCATTCTTGCACAGCAACCATAAGAATTAAGTCTTGTGATTTCAGAAGTCAGTGCAGCAGGAAGCCAGACAGATGAGCTCACTTGGTCCTGTGTAGGTTGGTGGAGGAAAAGCCTTTCACAATAGTCTTGTCTATACAAATGGGAAGAATTGATTTATGTGGCTGCACTTGCAGGGAGAATTGCCTGGTTGCCCTGCTTGGTTGAAGTAGGATTGAACATGATCCATTTTTTTGAAAAACACTTTGAATTTAATATTTGTTACATAGGCTGAGTACTAGAATTGTGGCATGTCCAGAGAGGGGGACCCTGGACAGGCAGAAGAGCAGCCTGGATGCAGTGTGCCCATTGCTGGGGCACCCCCTGCTCTCTGTTGGCATGAATGGCTAGGCACGTGGCAAATATTTATATTCTTTGTTATTGAAACTAGAATCACCACTGAGTGTAGCTTTTAAAAGGATGTTTAAAAAGCATCAATAGAAAATATATCTATATTTCGGTTTCAGCACTTGGGTGAGAATTTATGATGTATAGATGGAGTTCCTAGATGTTTCAAGCACTTCATATGTGTGTATTTAATGGCAATGGATTGCCGCTTTACTGAACATAGTATCAAATCTACTCTGTTAATTGAAAAAGGTTTTTCACATCATTGCTAATGATGTGACACAGTTTTGTTAGAGATGGTGCATAAAATACTGCTAGTTGAAATGGCATTAATGTATGCATTTAAATTCCCTTTTTTTCATTTATGTGCACTATTGATTTTATTTCATTGTTGGGAAGGTAATGGATTTATAATTAGAATACAGTCACTATAATCAATGATGAGATTATTAGAGTTATAAATAGAACTTTAACGCTATGATGAGGTAATTTCCCAGTATAACAAAGGATCAATAGTTAGAGATTTGCTTTGAATCTTAAATAGTACTTGTAAGATTCAAATGTAAAACACTTACAGGGAAGTGAGTGTCTATAAATTATACAAACTGATGCTGTGGTTAGGCATTTTCCAAACTTGACAATTAAGCTATTTCCGCAGTATTTATATTTCTTTTCTGATAATGACCTTTGAAAGAAGCGTTTGATGATGCCATTGCACAGGAGGACATCAACGGATTCCTTCCTTCCTCCCTTCCTCCCTTCCTCCCTTCCTCCCTTCCTCCCGTCCTCCCTTCCTCCCTTCCTCCCTTCCTCCCTTCCTCCCTTCCTCCCTTCCTCCCTTCCTCCCTTCCTCCCTTCCTC
>JAVCKT010011861.1:0-49142 GCA_032273925.1 Rhynchotus rufescens | reverse complement strand
GCTTAAGGAGTTTGATTGTTTTGATTTAAGTATTTTCTTTTCTAGCACTGGTTGAGGATCTGATATGTGCAAGTTCATTTTACTGCTCCGGCATGAATCCGGCATGGAAGATACCAAAAAAGCCATTAGGTTTTAAAAAAAACTTTCTAGAGTATATTAACAGCCACCAAAAAGAGGGCTATTGGATTAATTGTATATTATTGTTTCTTATGATCTTATCTTTAGGACCTATATTATCTTGCAAGTGAACATGATACAGAGCAAAGCATTGGGCGGTCTCCCAGGTTCAGGATATTTTTGCTTCAAAAGAAGGTCAGGGGAGCTGATGTGAGTTTGTTAGTCCTCTCTGTATGGATACAATGTGTGACCTCTTCTGCCACTGCAAGCTAAAGATCTCAGGAACCTTGAGTGGTGTTTCTTGCATTGCTTTTTTGCTGTATTTAATAGAAAAGGATTGGAATTGCCTGTCTTTTGCTTTATTCTACCTGGTCAGTGGAGGGAAGAGGGAAGAGGCAAATGTTAGTGCTGAAGATCTCCTATCCACTCACAAGTCTTTAAATTCCACTGCCTTCTTTCTGTCTAATGGATATTTTTATCTTTTAATAATATCTTTTAATCCTTTTAACTTTTTTCTTTTACAGAGGCAAAGGAGATTGTTCTGAAGGCTCAGATTCTAGCTGGAGGACGAGGAAAAGGTGTTTTCAATAGTGGATTGAAAGGAGTTCATTTAACTAAAGAGTAAGGCTTTTAAGAAAAGCAGCGTAAACAAATTCATTTTGTTGTAGTTGAAGCTATTCACAGTTATTGGTGACTGTTTCTTTTAATATCTGTTATCACACCACTCTTTCCTTTGCTTGTAGCCCTAAGGTTGTGGAACAGCTTGCTAAGCAGATGATTGGGTACAACCTGTCAACAAAGCAAACTCCAAAGGATGGCGTGAGGGTTAAAAAGGTAAGATTTGGGCTCTTTAGTTCATTGTAGTATTCATTGCAATTCTGTAATACCGTGCTGGAGTGTGTGCCACAGATCTTTCTGCTCCTTTTCCAGTGTCTGACTGATGCATCTGATTGATGAGGGAAATGATGTTGGGTTTTTTGTGTATATCTGTTTTTGCCTATCAGTAAACATTGTATCACAAAGGAATAAATTCCTTCCTGTTACCTGTGATGAAGTGAGTCCTTTATCATAGCTTCATCCTTTGTCAAATACTAAATGCTAGGATAAGTATATTACTACTTCATACTTCATTGATGGTCTGTTTAGAAAAGAGAATATATAATAGTGTGGAGTTATAGTGCATAATACATGTTTCATTCACCACCAACTTTGAGCAACTCTCATTAATGATAAGAACAGATGACTTGAGAATGGCCTCAACTTCAAACATCTTCTCCTGACCATTTTTAACTTGCTGCAGATACAGAGTGAAAAATAGTCTTGGTGGTGGTTCATCAGATTTATTTATATATACATATATATACACACACACATGTGTGACACATAGGTCATTTGCCTATGATTTGCCTATGATTGTCCATACTGTAATTATGTGAAAGGTTCACTTTAAACTATTTTTATTTTTACACAATGGCCTAAGTAAGAGAAACAGTCTTCCCTCCCACAAGGTACTCTTAAACCTTAAGTAAAGCTCTGCTAGCATTCAGGAAATCCTACTATTTGTATACCTACTATATGCATCTTATTTCTTGCTTTGTGAACCTTAGGAAGTATCTTCAGTCAGGTGTGTAGACAAGAGCCACGTGATGTATTTGATGCCAGGAGATAATTTGGCATGAACTGAAAAGAAATGCAGCTTACTTTTTAATTTGTTGTGAACAGCTTGGCATTAGCATGAGGGGAGCACCTGTCTGGAAGGATGCTGCCTAACGAGGGCTGGCAGAAGAGGATGGGGTGGCTCTTCTGCGGGAGAGCAAGGAGGGCAGGTTTTCTTTGTTCCTAAAAGCTGCTGTTCAAAAGAAATACTAAATTTTTAAAAGAAGAAACAGTATTGCCATTAAGGCCTGCCCGTCAGAGAAGGTGATAATGCTAAGGATATTAAAAAAAAAAATGCATGCTTGTTCCAGTTTGCAGTTTTCTGTTTTGAGAAACATGTATTGTAAAAGTGACTTTCTTTTAGAAATTATATACTCAGGTCTGATTTTATTTAATATATTGGTAGAAATGAAATATATGGATTTTTCTTTGAATGGTTTAAGTGTTTTTTATGTTCACGTCTCTCTTGTACTGTATGTAGGGTAGCTATAGAAGGTATAACATGTAATTGTTCCCCACCAACATGTTGCTTTTTTTTAAAAAAAAAAAAAAACCAACAACAGTCAAGAGTAAAGAGCTATAGTTTTATGTGAAGTTGGGAGTGATGCTTGTGCCACTGAATTTTAGGTATTTGTTTTGCTGCTATAGGAAGACATATAGCCTTAACAGAATATGTACATTTTTCTTTTGTTATTGAGATCCTTTGAGGAAGTGTTGTCCAGAAAAAGTAAGATTTTGTTTTCTGAAGTTAGCTCATGTTAGGGAGTGGAACTCATGTGTGTCACTTTTATTCTTAAGGAAGTCATAAAAGATGGACATTTTCCGTAGTTATTCTTGTTGCAGGGCAGAAAACAGTCTTCAATTTTGTTTCACCATTAGCACTTTCTAAAGCATTTAAAAGATGTTTGCAGTCATTCAGAGTGATGTTTCTTTAAGTTGCCTCGGTTCCTTCACAACTTGGAAGCTATTTTGTGAGTTTGCTTAGAATCCTCTCATGGCACTTTGCAATTTAGAGTCTGGTTATCTGAGAAGACAGGCTTCTCTTATGACACCCTGAGAGTTTGCTACCTGTGTTTTCTCTCCAAGCAGTAAGAGAATTAAGTTTTTGAATATTTGATTCATTATGCAAGAGCTCTTACAGGATATCCTTGTGAAATTAGCCATAGCTTAAACCTTTAGGTAAAGATTTATGTTTAAGATGGAAAACCTGAAGTTATTGGGAAGTTTGAAGAAAAGTCTGTTTTTCCCCCAGGACGTTTTGAATACAAAGCTGATGTGATAAACAGAATAATAAGAGTCATAAAACAGACAAAATGATAGTCTAGTCAAGAGTACAGAAAAGTCAATTGCACTAGTCTCAAGTGTTTATTGATGGGTTTCTGTTATTTTGTTATTGTGTAAATGATAGGTAGATCCTAGAAAAAAATACTTGAAGTCCCTAAATGCCGATTTATCTATTCATGCTTTGCATCAGTCAGGTAAGATGGTGAAAGAAAGTTAGTTCTCTTTGAGAAAAATGGGAGACGTTACAGAACACCACTGTTTTTATTGTACAGGAAGCTTGCCTACTGTAAAGTAAATGGAATTGCAATAATTTGGGGGAGCAGGACAGAGCTGAATTTGGCAATATTAACCATCGTGAGGACAATTTTTCAAATTGGAAATAGAGAAAATGCCTGATGTAAGATCCACCTGCAGTGTTTGCAGATATATTATTCAAGACTAGGTGAGCTGGTTCCCTTTCTGAAGTCTGGCCCTGATCCTGAGCGTGCTGGGAACTGTCTGAACAACTCAGACGAGTTCCAGTAAGACCAGGTGGTTTTCTTTGACCCGTGTCTAAAGCAATTGACTCACTTTTTTCAGATACACTGATGAAAGCATAATGTGTGAGATGGTGAAAGCATGTCTTCAGGTAAAAAAAAAAAAAACCTAATTGTAACAAGCCAAGGATGCTTTCTGCACCTTTGCTTGTTAATTTAACATATAGTGGTAGGTAGCTGAGCTGTGTTTCTGAAGCTGGCCTTTATAGCATTCCTTTTAAGCTAGCCTTAAATTGAGAAATTCTCTTAAGATGTACAGTAGTTTTCCAGATTGTTAGTTAGCTGTTTCCCTTCCCCTAGTTTTCTTGAGCTTGCTTTTTGACAGTTGCTTATTTGAGCTATTTCTTTATATCACCCTATGTCTTTTGAGGAAAGCAGAAGAAAGCAAAATTACGATAAAAAGTTTCTTCCCAGGCAATTAACCATAAATAAATAGCATCCTTCCATTCTGATGAGGGATTTTTATTTAATTCTTATCTTTCCTCATTCCTGTGCTCTGTGAAGACATACGGCTTGACATAAGGTAAGTGCATTCCTTCTCATACACTCAACAGCAGAGTGTCAGAAAGCAACTTGGATGAAAGTATGGTGCACATTGCCTGTTTATAGTCCTGGAACTGTGAAAACACAGCATTGCTGCTTTGAGGAACACATCTTGCCAGGTGGGCAGAGTTTTAAAGCTACAGATGTGTATTCGGCTCTCCAGCCTAAGCTTAAACTTAGACTTTGTTTCAACACATAGTATGAGTTTGACCTAATGTTTCATGCAGAGTTACAACTTTTGCCTACAGTTATTTATAACACACATTAGAAGGGCATTGTCAATTATTCTTTTTTAAATACACTGATCTTAGAGAAATCATTTTCTTCTGCTTTCTGGTTTCTTCTGCTTTCGCTGGAAGTTAAGAAGTAGTAACCCTGCTAAGGAAGAACATAATTGGCCACTGGATTATACTATCTTGCAAAAGCAATGAAGCCAAAGGTACTGTTCAGGAGAATGGATATCAGACTGCTGCTTTTTAAGGCAGTGAAGAAAATGTGAACCACAGTGTTCTCTGGTCACAGCAGAAGGAAATTCTGTCCTTGCTTCTGTTAATTCATAATTACATTTTATCTTGCGAAAGATTTTAGGACCTTGACCACTCTGACACAGCAGGAAAGAAATGCTGTGTTAGACTAAATATCTCCAGCTGGATGGTCCAGTCAGCGTTGCTCTTTCTTCCCCATGCTCATTTTCAGGTGATGGTTGCAGAAGCACTGAATATTTCCAGGGAAACCTACTTTGCAATTTTGATGGACAGAGCCTGTAATGGACCTGTTATGGTCGGGAGCCCACGCGGTGGTGTTGACATTGAAGAAGTGGCTGTTACTAACCCAGAGCTTATATTTAAGGTATTGAAATAGTAACCTTTTATGTTCAAGATCTTCTGTATCTGTTTAACCCCTCTTCCTTATTTTTTTGCTTTCCAGTTGATAACATTGTTATTTTTTTAGTAATTGAAGACACCTGTATCTCAAGTATTGACTTGTGATTTTTGACAAATATTGCCTTTATGCTAACTGTTACATTTAAGTTTCTTTAATGCTACTGTGGTGATGAGTAGACAGGCTATTCATCTGGGAAAATAATTGATACAAACAAGTATAATTATGCAAAAAAATTGGAAAAATATTTAATGTGCATTTTAAAATTATATAAACCTCATAGTGTTACTGGGCAGTGACACTGTTGCCTTGAAAATATTCCAGAAGATGTCATAAAAATTAACAAACTAAATATTCGTCAACGCCATCTGTACAGTAATTAAAAGTGAAAACTGGTGTCAGATTGTCTTGTCAGCATGCCACCCTGAAGAATTATGTATTTTTTGGAAGGACTGTTTCATAGATGGTGTGGTAATTATAACATACCCTATAGGCAGCTGCTATAGCCTCAATCCTAGAGAACTTTGGCAAACAGCCATACTTTAATTACTAATTTGCAAATATATACAGAGTGTTTTTCTCTTGAAGTTATGAATCTCCATTTAAATGGAATATTTATATTTATGCATGTTATTGTTACAGGAGGAAATAGATATTTTTGAAGGCATAAAGGATCATCAAGCACTGTGCATGGCAGAAAATTTGGGTTTCAGAGGACCTTTGCAGCAGCAGGTAACTGAGTTTTGATTGAAGATGTGGATTGATATTACTGCTGATCTGACTAGTTTCCTTATTACTCCAGTAAGGAGAGTCCCTGGTCTTTGGACCAATCCATGAGAAGAACGTTCTGTTAATGCCAAATTTCCTTGGGATTCTGTTGGAGCATGGGGGATGACAAGGCAAAATCCTTTCTGGAGACACTTTTCCTTGTTATAAGGACAAGTTAACATAGCATCTTTTTCTGTCTAATCGCAGTGTTTTTGTTCTTGCTTCAGCTTGAAATTGAAGTTTGCCAATTTGCTGCCTTTTCAATATCTCATTTCTTTTTTTATTGGAATTCCATGTCGTACACAAATGTTCAAGTTATTTTGCCTTTATGAATCATTTTATGGATAAGAAAAAGCATATTTAGGTTAACATTAATAGCTGAAATGACAAATACAGTATTAAGCTACTTGCCTTTTTTAGCATAGTACCAAACTGTCATTTTTATAGAACTCGTATTTTTAAATCAGCAGTTTCAATTATTTTCTGTCCTGACTGTGCAATTAACAAACGCATAATCATTAAGTTGATTAACACACATTTGAAGATTTAGCAGTGTATTTAATGAGGATGAATGATTACGTAGAACCTTTCAACCCTTGAAGAGTTCTGGTACTTAATAATTAACAATCATACACACACTTTTTCAACAATACATTTGAATAATGCTGCAGTGTGTGTATTTTTCCCTTGTGCTATCAGCTCCTGCATGGAATTCACTGAAGCACAAGGACATCATTTTTATTCAGATCAATCTATACTGCTGCTGACAAAACCAGTCAGAGCAAGATAGATGGCAAGGAGCAATAAGGAGCAAGCAAAAGTATCTTCGAAGAAGTAAATAAGCATGTCTAAGTCATAATTTCTTCAAGAAAACAGAGTGATGTAGGAAGAAGTGTACAGTTTTACCAAAGTCCTTCATGTGCACTTACTGCTCTATAGTTTTTGAATTTTGACTGATTGATATCACTATAATTTAGATCTCGACGCACTGAGGAATGTGTCATTACGAACTGCTAAGCCCTCTTCCGATTAAACTTGTTCATATTAATTGTTTTTCTGCATTATAGGAAATCTCCAGTTCATGTGGTCTTTAAATGGAAGCTTCATGAAGATTACGCAGTGTCATAATTGTAGCTTTTTTAGCTAGTATATGAATATGACTGAAAAAAGGGAGATAAAAGCAGTGATTATCTAGAGCTAATGTGCAATTCAATACTTTAAAAATAATCAATAATGTTCTACATTTTGCTTTGTAGAAATTAACTTGTATTTTTCTCTATGGTAATTGTAAATCTCTTGATCAATTTAGGCAGCAGATCAAATTAAGAAGCTGTATAATCTCTTCTTGAAAATTGATGCCACTCAGGTTGAAGTGAATCCCTTTGGTGAAACTCCAGAAGGGCAAGGTAAGAAATTAAAGGAAACAAATGAATTCATTATAATTCTTTATTTATGCAAACTATAAATTAAATTGTGTGGAAGACTGTAGCAGCAGCTTTGCATTAATTTTATTCTGTAATGTAATTTTAAGCAATATTCATAAGTGTTCCCATGGCAGATTTTACATTTCAATACCTTTTGTTATTTTGCCCAAATACTGGGAGAGTATCCGTTTTTACAGATGATGCTCGTTGAGAGAGAGCAACATACTCCGCTTTATGTAGAAAAGAGGCATTTTGTTTTGCTAATACTGTCAGAATTAGCAGGATTGTGGAAGAGACTTATTATCTTGGTTGTTTAAGTATATAGATAAGTTATGATCTTAAGTATGTGACTCTGCAGCCTGTTAGATCACAAGAAAAATCCAACTGGAATTGTCCCCAACCATATACCTGGGGAAAGGAAAGGGTGATTGATTTGCTTTCACCAGGCATATAGGTGTAAGAAAGTTTAGGGTAAGAAAAAAAGGAAAAGGAGCTGATTTATCTTGCTATCTTCTGTCCTTCTGGTAGTTGGATTTTCAACTAACACCCTCCCAATTGTCATTCCTGTCCAATTCACTTGTACAAGATGGAAAGATCTCTAATCCCTTGTTTAGTGATTGTTATTCTTACTCCTGGCATCCTCTGTCCAGAGAACTAGAGTTTACATTTGCGAACAATTTCTGCTGCATGCTAACTATTTTTTCAACTTTTCATTAGATTGATGCAAAAGCTTAACTATTTTTTTAACTTTTAGCTTATGCAAAAGCTTAATCATTATTCTAATGATAAAACATAGCTCTAAATATGAAGACCTGTATTTCTGTTGAAGTAATGGCTGAATAGATTTATTTCGTGCTGTATTTTTTTTCACTTCCATGAATTTCCATTAGAAAATGCATTGTTTTATATATTTTATTTTGTTTAATTTTGTTGCAAATTCTTTTTGTTAACACTCCTGGCTCAAGGCCTGAGAGAAGCTATTTCTTCGGATTTTTTTTTAGTTTTATTTGTTCTCAGTGTAAGCTGTTGAATTGGCAGATGAGAAAAAACGTACATGGCTAAAAAAAAACAATAGGAATACTCTGAATATAAGTATTGGAGCTTTCTTTGATATTTGTTTAGAAAGGAAATTCATTTGTATAATCTATCATGCATGTAATAATATGCTTTTGATGGTGAAAATTGTTTGATAAATATTAATAAGTGTTTTTCCCCTTACTTATACAGCCTGGCCTTTGTTAAAGATGAATGTTTTATAGAAATGAGGTTTTACTAATGTGACATTGAAGTTATTCATATCTAAGGAAAACCTAGAGCTCCAAAGCTGCCCTTTTACTTTGCTTCCAAGTTGTTTGCAGTTGAAATAATGGAAAGCTTGTAAAGGAAAAATGATTCAGGACTTAGTTCATGAGTAACAAATAATAAAGTAGTTATTAAAACAGCAGTATTATTAGAGCAAGTATTCCTCCTTTTGGCAGATTCTCAGCTGATCTCTTACAGAGTAAGATCTGAGCAATTTACTATGTATGAACGCTTATGAAGATTTTTCTAAAAATTGAAACTGAGTTTGGTGCTGTCTTCCTGTGTGTTATTCTTTGATATCGGATACAAGTACAATGCCCAGTAGATGTGCATATAGATATATTCCAATGACAATATGAATCCAAACTGTTTTAAGAACAGTCATAAATAGTATTAGATTTTTTGGGGATCGGGTATTTATATCTGACATGCTTGCTCTGAGAGTTGAATTATACTTTATTTTGTCATTATCTCCTCAAAATTATATACCTATGTTACTTAAGATTATCAATATATAGTCTTTTGTGTACTTATAACATTTTAATCTAATGAAGTGCTTGCCTGTGCAAAACCATAAAAATGGTGAGTTAGTAAATGGGCAAATAATCAGTTCTCGCTATATGCATTTTTATTACCACTTATTTTTATCTGAATATTATGTCTACCGGCTAGTCTCTGGTGACTGTTATTTATTATCAGCTATAGATACTTCTAAATTTGTTTTAATAACCATGGGGGATGTTGATGTTGAAGAAAGCTTTTGTATTTACTCTTTCCTTTTCTTCTATTTTAAAAATTATGCATTGATCATTCTTAATATATACAGGCTTAAAAATGTTTTAATTGATATTGCCAGAGAAAGAATGTGTGTGTACAGTTAAATACTTTAAAATTAAACTGTAGCTCAGGGAAGTGTTTTGGAGTGTTCAGCTATAAATAAGGGAGAATGTTACCAAGCACTGTTTTGGGTCACTGGTTTGCTATAATATTTTTGGATGCCTTCCTGAATGCTGAAATTTGACACAAAGTATTGAAAGTACAGTCCAAAATCACCTGCCCCCATGACTTAAGGGCACTTTATTTAAAGCAAATGCAGAAGATAAACTGTTTTGTTACCTCCTATTCTGTGGCAAATGACTGTGTAGTGTGGAATGCTCCCACGTTGTTGTTGTGCTTTTCCTTAGTTGTTTGCTTTGATGCCAAGATAAACTTTGATGACAATGCAGAATTCAGGCAAAAAGAAATATTTGCCATGGATGACAAGTCTGAAAATGAGCCTATAGAAAATGAAGCTGCCAAATATGACCTGAAGTATATAGGACTGGATGGAAATATTGCTTGCTTTGGTAAGGAAAAAAATAAATCCAAAAGACATCTTGAAGACTAATTCATATGGGTTCACTGTGTAGACTTTGCTTACATTTTGGCGTTCAATGCACCTCTGACAATATTTCAGTTGATTTTGCTGAGGTGGTCCATCGTTCCTCAAGTTCTTGCAGGACTGAACTTATTCTGTTGAAGCTGCAGTAGAGCAGCCAGCAGAGTCAGGTCGCATGTGGTGCCAGCGAGATGGCAGGCTAACATGGGCAGTTTGCTTTTTTGTGATTGTTTTGTTTTTTTTCTGAATTCTTAAGCTAATACAATTGATTTTTCCAGTAATTTAAACAAGACAGACATGTACATTTGATCATAATTTTCAGAAATTAGACTGTTGAAAAGGTGCTGCTAGAGCATATGTGTAAACTATTTTCTTTCCCCAAAATCAAGTATCTGGTTTATCATGATGATATAGCATCATTTAATGCTATGGGAATGATGGTAGGAAAACCCAAGGAGGTAGTGTGTCCTCACAGAAAATCATCTGTTCTGTATGTTTGCTTTAGCACCATAAGTATTAGCATGTACATTATTTCACACATATGTAATGAAAGTCCTAGAAACTGATACTGTCATAAAATCTAAATGTGGGTTTGTATGCACCTCACTTTGAATATTTTCTTTTATTGGACATCCTTGAATAGATTCTGACCTATTTAAAAATAAGCGTTTATGTGAGGCTTCAGGGCTTGTTTTCATGGATGTATCGACATGCTGTCTTGAAACTTTATCACAAATCTTCTATTGCCTATGGGAAATATAAGCATTTAACATTTGCAATTCCAGTGAATGGAGCTGGCCTGGCAATGGCAACCTGTGATATAATATTCTTGAATGGGGGGAGACCAGCCAACTTCCTGGACCTCGGTGGAGGGGTCAAAGAAGCCCAAGTCTACCAAGCCTTCAAGCTGCTGACTGCTGACCCAAAGGTAAAAATCCCAGCGCTGTTTTCTGCCAGGAAGCTTCCTAGCTCAACAAGACAACGCTATTCTAGATATCTTCCAAGTGTAGTGCTCAAGATATAGGTAATGAGCTGGTAATGGAGCGTCGTAAGAGGAAGATGACTTTGCTGTGAACCACTGGAGTGACTTTTCTGGTACTTTTTTGGCTCCTTAAGTATAATTTGTGGGGAGATTTTGATACAGAATTATTCCTACCTGATAATTTAGTTCTTCAGTTGAGCGAGAAGGAAGATGCGAGCTAAGGCTCGTTTGTGTCCTCTTGAATTCTGGGTTTCTAAAATACCTGATTCTGCACTGCAGGATACAGCTTGTGTTTAGTTAACATATCCTATCCCAGTAGTCTCCAACTCCTCCTTTTGCAGGTGGAGAGGCAGTTCTTTTCCTTTGGAGCAACAAGAAAAGCCGGAACAGGACAGTCTCTACTTAAGGGATATTGACAGGGCACAGACGTGGGATCAGTGCCAGCAGACAAGCCCTGACATCCCTGGCTTTTGCTTTTGTGTGTAGCTCGAACTTTAGCTGCTTATGGATTTTTACTAATGAAAATCAGATACATGTCTAAGGGCTCTGATTGTCTGAGATGCCTCCTGGACCTTAGCGTCTCCTCTGTGGTCCCAGTTCCAGTATTTTACTACTTTTGTCAAACTGACTTCATCTTGTTTCTCTGCCTTAACCTCTTTTTTATGGAATCTAAGGTAGCAGTCCACCTAAATACCATCTTCCTGTGAAAAAAAATGCATCACTAATTATATATAATATATATGTGTTTATCTTGCACAGCAGTAAGTAAGAAATCATGATTTTTTTCGATAGATGAAGATGCTGTTTGCAGCAGTTTCAAAGCAAAAAAAAAAAAAACAAACTATTATGTATCAAGTAGGCATCTGTAGTATTTATATTGGAAGCTCTTTGTCATTATAATTCTTGCATGTTTTTAAGCCTTGATGGCTAAGCTAGACTATGGAGGACCTTCTACATGATTTAAAACAGTTTTTCTGTTTTTCTTTGCATTCTCATGGTTTAGATAGTACTGATCTTTCATTTCTAGAGGTCAAAATGTATGTTCTGTCCAAGGCCCTAAGGAAGGGGAATGTTTGTCTCATTCTGGTTACTGATCTTACAGGCTTTGAGTTGTTAACATACCTTGAAGAAGACCGAGCTGGTGAGTTAGAGAAGCAAGATGTCTTGCCTGGGGCAAATAGAGGCAGGATGAAGCCTGAGATTCCTATTAGAAAATCTGATAGTTTCCTTCATAGTCTCATATTAGTCGACATAATTATGCATATTTTCATTTTCATGAATTTTAGCTTTTCTCAGAGCTTTACACTAAGATTCGTTCGTGTTTGTCTATTGTTCTACAGTGTGTGCTTAGTATGGTTGGACTGAGACATAATTTAGTTCTTAAAACCTGTATTAGATACAGTAATGGAGAAGCAGGTGCAATAAAGCCTTAGATACACAACTTAGTTGATGATTATTACTATGCTAAATAGGTTTTTTCTCTCTGCTGCAACACAAACAGCAGGTATTAATTTCGATGATGAAATATATTGAGTTTAAACAATTTTAAAACAAAGGCATTTCAGTAGCTTCCCAGCTATATAATAGCTGCAGAGCCAACATCTAATTTGGAAATTCATCCCCTTTCTGTTCCAGGTACTGCTTAACACCAGCTGCCTTCTCTGTGCTTAACGAAGCTAGTTGAGACAACAAGGCAAGAGAAGAAAAGGTGGCATGGAAGGGAGTGCAAATAGTCACTTGTGCCTTTATCACTGCAGCTCTGCCATGATGGCTTTAGCCTAAATGCAGCATAGCTGATTCTGTATTTATTTGCATTAGGGTTAGTGCAAATATGCCAATATGTAGGAGACTAACTGCCCGAGCTGGTACAAACTAGCCTAGCATCAAACACTTGAGGTTTTGGTGTCAATGTACTTTTATAATAAATACTTCATGTTTTATCTTCAGAACATGTAGTGAATGTGTATCTATTATTTCCTCTCTCCATGTTATATGTGCGTTAGTGTAGTGGTGAGCAGTAAGTTAATTGAATGAGTCCTTTCTTAGCTAATATTGAGGTTTTTAATCCCGAGAGTCGCTGTGGCTAGTGCAGCTTGCACACTTTGCAGCTGGTCAATAATTACTCTGCAACCTTTAACCTGATTCCCACTTTATTTGGGAAGATAAAAATTTGCTTCTGGGAACTCGGAGGCCAATTAATACTTGTAAATGTCCCCAAACAACACGGGTCTCTGAGGAATGGATGAACTGCAAACATGTCTGCAATGCTCTAATATAGAGTAGTACTGACTTTTAGGTTTGCAATATGGCCCTAGAAGCGTTAAGGACATTACAAGAGCTCTTGCAGGAGGAAATGTTCAATTGTACTTTGAAGTAGATCTCTCTCTCTACTTGTCTTTAAAGTATCTATTTCTGTATTAAAGCAAAAAAAGAAATACAGGTGTGCTCTGATTTGATTTAGTGAAGCTGGGCTCCATCTGGATTCTGGTTTAATCTGTCTATTGTCAGTGTCTATATATTTTTTACATTTTTTGTTTATGGCAGAGGGTTGCTGCCTGGCTTTGGAATGGAAATGCTGCCCGGGGAGTCAGTGACCCTTTTACTCGCTGCCGGCCTTGTTTGCAGGCTGCCGTATCCAATACGTCCTGGGTCAGGCAGGTCACTGCCATGGCTCTGCATTCCTTACTTTCCATAATCTAAATTCCAGTGTCTCTATTGTTTGTTGTCTGTCTTGTTTCTCTGAGTTGTGTGGTATATCTGCTTTAGCAAAAAGGGAAAAATAGTCTGTTTGCAGGTAGCAACTCGAGATGGGAAGAGTGCTTGGGTGTCGGCGGTGGGACTGGCTCTAGTCCTGAGCCTAGCAATTGTTTCCAATTAGAGAGTAACACTAAAATCAGGGACTTGTGTGGCAGATTTGCCTGTTGTTTGTGGGTGGGTTATTTTTTTTCTCTCCTTCCCCAAAGCTCCTTTGACAGCTTTTTTTAAGCTTGTCAGTGATGACAGCAAAGATTAATCAAATCAGTTGATGTTAACGAGTGTTTGCTTGTCATATATGCATTAAATTGTATTGACAGATTGACAAATGTCTCCCCTGAAAAAATATTCTATATTGACATCTGCTAACTTATATACAAAGAATAATTTATGTCAAACAAGGAATGCTTAACGTGTGTGTGTGTGTGTGTGTTTTCTTTAGCCATCCAGGCAGTTCAGGCACAGATTTTTGTTTTATGAATGTGGAATAAGTATTCATATTCGTGTCACTTTGTTGAGCCTGTTTGTGTATGTCAGATGCATCTCTGTCCACCGCAGTGATAGGAAAAATAATGGCACTGATGTTTCTTTCCATTAAGTTGTGTGTGAAGCAGAGGTCTTGGGGCTTTTCATTTTCCAGACATCCAAAAGAATGAACAGAATCCCCAAAGAAAGTATCATTAAATCATAATTTTGCATTTCACTTACTTTCCAGCTGTGCCTGTTGTAAATGTTGTTTCATAAGACAGTCTTATCACCTGTTGATCCTTTTTAAGGGACTTCGCTTACTTAACCTTGCAGTCCATACATAGCAACGGAAGGTAGAATCTTTTTATTAAGAAACGGGCTTCGTGATTATTCATTCCTGAGTTTTCAGGAACAAAAATAAATGCTGGCAATTTATTTGATCTTTATTTCAGGACAGCCAGTTAGTTCAGGTAAGACAGTGAGGAATGCTGCGAGTGTGCAGGCAGCTGGGAATGTCGTGACTGTATTTCCAGCTGGGAATGTCGTGACTGCCTCCATGTATTTCTGGACTCCTCCGTCTTACCCTGTGCTCAGAACAAACCTGTACCTAGGGGAAGGACTTTTTACAAGCTCCTTGTCTAACTGTACTTGACTACAATGCTTAAGACAATTTTTTCCCCTCTGGAAATGGTTCAAAAATCTGGCTTGTTCAGCGACTCCTGTGTCTCGTGTTCGACTATTATATTAGAAACCATTCAGCTGCAGCTAGACTGGGAAGTCTGGAGTTCTGTAAGGTATCCAGTGTTTTGCCAGGACGGCTGTGTTTAGAGGCATCTGAGTTGTGTTTATATTTAGTTTATATAGTTTATATGGTTATATTTAAATGCATGATAACAGGTACACAAGTGTTGGTATTTTGTACCATAACGCCATACAGTAATATTACTCATGACACTCAAAATTAGGTACTGCAGTAAAAGGCAATGGTTGCAACTAGTAAGATAGCAGGAATACCTTGCACTAGCAAAGGTACTGGAAAATACCTTGCCTATTCTTGTGCTCGGAGTAGCTGTGGTAGAAGATCATTCCGGTGAACAGCCATAAAGTACTAATCCAGACCCGTATGAAATACACTTATTTTAACTGTCTGTTTTGGAAGTACTGGATTTGTATGGCAATTAATATCTATAACACTGGCAGAAACTTTTAATCTGCATCTTGTAAACCATGCATCACCCTTCCTAATCGCTGATGTCATATCCAGCATGTTCACTATAATGTGTAGTTCTCTTTGTGTGCGTTAGTATTGCTTATTTAAGGGATTAGCACACTTGTGGTCTATTATCCTTCACCACTTGCTTAGATAAGTAGTATGTTTATAAAGTTTTAATTTCCCTACTTAAAATACTCTAAAGAGAATATCACTTTTTTAAGTTGAGTAGTTATAGTTGTCTAGGAAATTATTTGTTCGTTCCATCAAAATGAAGAAATTTAATTGTCTCCATCTGTTCTTGATAGAAATAGGTCTGAGTGATGAACTATATATCTTAAATAGGTGCTTTCAGCCCTTCATACTGGCTAGGACATGCTATTTCTGTGACAGGAAAATGAAAATTGTCTATTTTTCCTTATAATTTCAGAAGCGGCCTTGATGGATGGAGCCCAGGTGGATAGAGCGTAGATTAGTTGACTATAAACTGATGATTAAACTGATTAAACTGATGATAAAATTAATAACCACTTTGCCCATCATAAAATGATCTGTAACAGACCAAAGAATAGAGGGCCTGATCTTGCCAAGGCTTTTAGTGTAAAGATATGTCAATACTTCAAACTAAGAGAGAACAGAGACAGAAGGGTATGATGTTTATAAGATTTTTATCTCTGAGCTGAAAAAGTGACCTAATGTCATTATATCAGCTTCAGTGGCATGATTATGAGCAAGGAGGGAAAAATTAATGAGTACAAGTGTTGCACTTGTCTTCCCTGGGCCCGTTGTCTTGTGCCAAGCTGGTGCTCTGCATCCTGCTCTTGGAAATGGGTGCTGAGACCCAGGCTTGTTTGCACCAATTACTGTTCATTCTAGGGGCCCTCTGAAATGAAGCTGGCACCGTTTTGACTTTGAGAGAAATTGGAACTTAATTAAGAATAATGTTGCGTGGGGCTGGCAAGTAGGTGGCTTTCAAACTCATTGCTGTCTTTTTAAGTAAAAGATCTGTTAAAACATCCACCTATTTTTATGGAAATGGCGTTCTGACATGCAGTGTATCTTCTGATACTTTCTGTATTCCACTGCATATGCTTTTTTTACTTGATACTGTTGATTTAGGGAATGTATTCTTGAGGTGTGTGAACTTTGGTTTTAGAGCAGGCTCTGCTCCATCTTTCTAATCAAAAGAACGTATTTAATTTATGTTTGAATAAGAAAAATATTTCTTGGCTTATTCATCCATTTATTTGCATAACTGAGCACAGAATGGTGAAAAGGCCGTGGAAGAGATCAAATGATTTGAAATGTGACTTAATGAAAGAGCAAAATTATTTCCTTCACTTGAATATCTGTTTTGTTTCAGGTGAGACTGAATTATCTCAGTTTCATTATTCATGCTCCAATTCAACAAGATATTCAAACCTGTTTCAAGTTTTAATATTTTATTACCTATTATTTGGAGAGGATGTGTGTAAAACTGTAATAAATGAGACTATTCACATTTAAGCTTGTCACAGGCGAAAGTACAAGGCAAATCATGTCCCCATCTCCTGCACACATGGAGTTCTTAATCTTGTTGCTAGATACGAAATAAAAAGCTGTCCTGTTATGGGAAGATGCAAATCAGTCCTGTTTGTCAAAATATATCCTCTATGTTGTACTCTTAAATATTTTACTGTCCCAGGCAGTCCCTGAAATAGATTGTTTAGTTTTAAATAGTGAGAAGAAGGGAGAGCTCATCTCTTAGTGCTCATACTTGACTTTTGAAAGCAATTTGCAGAAAACTTATTTCATCTCCCCCAAACCATTCTTTATGTATGTGGTTTCTGGGAGTGGGAGAATAGGGAGGGAATATTGCTGCCCTGTTTTGTGGGCATCTAGCCATGGTCCTTTGACCTGCGTGCAGGTCTGACTGATCTAAATGGCTCCAGTGCACCAGTTATTAACCAGGAGAGAGGGATAGTCTCCATTTGCAAGAGGATGTTATTTCTGTGACTTATGTGTTCCACAGAATCCAGCCGTATAAAACAGTGCCTTCTGAAACTTTGGAAGAACAGGTAAATTTCTGTATTTAATACTGGAGAGAGAATATCCTGCCTTAAGGTATCTGTGTGGACTCGTTTCTGAAATGTAGCCACAAAATCCAGTGAAAAATGAATAATTCAACCATGTTCTGTCAACCTGGTTTGATTCCTACAAATCTATAAGCAAAAGGATCTTCTGGGTGTTTTTAGGTTTTTTGTTTGTTTTTAAATACAGAGACCTTTTTAGAGTAGAGCCAAGGAAGTAGAAGAGGTTGTTAAGAATAAGCTAGCCTTACTTGCTGCAATTTACTTATATTTACTTGTGTTCTGTTTAGCAGAGTAGAGCATGCATAAAATATGTAAATCAATTTTAAAAAAATACCTTTTACTACTTAATATCGTATTTACATAGTGGGTTCTCCTATGGTGTAATAAATACTTTCTTTTTCATTTACATACTTGTTTTACTCATCAGAGAAGTAGAGGGAGGACTAGCTTTTATTCTGCTTAATTTCATATTTCTAATCTGCCCCAGTGAAATGCAGATGGTAGTGGGTGTGTGCAGGCCTCTGAATATGCATGTACAGTTTATGCAAATGCAGTGTACATTTTCCTGACCTTTTCTGTATGCAATATGGAGTGTTGCTGTACTTCAGAAACCATTCTAATTCTCTAACAATAAGCCCGAGCAAACAAAAGAGCTGCAGATGGCCAGATGTGCGCTCCCGGGAGCCCTGCTGTTAAGTTGCACGTCCCGTGCCAGGCAGCGTTGGCTTTAGCAGAGATGGGAATGAAAATTCAGTTATGCAGAGACCTGCCCTATGGAACTGTATTTACACATGGACTCCAGCTGAGAATGTCATGGAGGAAAGAGTTAAAGCTCTGTCTTCTTTCAGCATCACGCCAGCTTTGTGATTAAAGCCTTCAAATAAGCTATAAAGGACTGTTGTGGACAGTAGATGTGGAATTAGTATATAAAGGAGGAGGGAAGTAAGAGCATCTCATTTAGGAATTAGATAAAATACATGCTTAGGTGGCATTGACAAGATTAAAATTGAAAAAGCTGATATTTTTTCTTAACTAAATCTTGATTTAGTCACCCTTCTAAAATACTGTTACAAGGTTGTAACTGGCAAGCATTAAAAATGAGAGAAAAAATCAATTATTGGGTAGAAATGAATGGATGTGCAGAGTCAATATTTTATAGTAGGTGATGAAAGTTGAATGCCTGATGCCCAGCAAATCATTTGATTTAAAGGCTTGGGACTGCAATGCATGACTTCTCATTGAAGAAATATAAAAGAGCAAATTACTATTTGCTGAAAAGTCACAGAAACCTTATCAGAATTGTTTAGTTCCTGCTGCTCCCTGGAGGTTTTCTTCTTCAAGCACTGATGGAATGTGTGCTCTCTGAATTGTGAAGGATTTGCCTTTAATCAAAATTTTCATGGGGCACTGTACAGTTGTTTTTGGATTTGTATGTGTATGTTACTTAGAGAATCTCAAATATATTTTTACTTTTATGTAGTATTGCAAAATATGAAAGTAATTGAACTGAAGAAAGTAATTTGACCAGTGACAGTGCCTACATTTCAGCACCATAAGCTTATCTCTGTTAAAAAATCTATTTTTGTAAGAAAAGCAGATAAGTTCAACTTCTGACCCGGCCAGAAGAACAGATTTTTCCCTCTACTGTATAGTTATTTATTAATATAATAAATATAATTGCAGTTATTTATTAGACACGCACTTGCTTTCAATCAATGTGTATGTCTCTAGCGCCCATGTTCGAGGGCACCAAAGGTACTTTATCCATAGGTTAGCTTTTAAAAATGGAGGAGGAGCTTTAAATAAAGCTCAAATTGGATCCCAGCGGCAACTGGCATTAGTGGCTGTGCTAACATAGTGCTGCTGTTGAGCACTGTGCAGTGTCATCGTTTGGTCCCTATGATTACACTGAGCAGTAGCAACCTGAGATTATCCCAATGAGCAAACGAGCAACTCTGCCATTGAATTCTCCGAGGTAGAATCGGAGCTTATAAATCAAGTCTTGTCCAAGTGCAGTGCAAACTTTAAATAATCAAAATCTCCAGCACTAGATAGAGCATGAAGTACTTTTGTGTTAGTGAGAATCGTGATTGTGACTACTAAATAGCCTGTATTATTCCCTGACCTGGGTGCAGGGCTAATTGTTTATCACTGACAAAATCCCCCTTTTTCCCCACTTTGTACAGTCAATAGCCCAATGCTACGAAAGAAGTCGCAGTGCCACGAGTGCGGCCGAGGAAGATGCTGTTAATCAGGAATAAGGGGCACTCAGAATCAAGCTGCAAGTGCTCTGAAAGTAGTTGTGTTTTTTTCCTCTCAAGCAGAAAAACTTAATGATTGCATTATCTCACTTCTTCCTATGTTTCTGATGTACTCTTATCAGCTGATTTTTCTCCCAAACAAAATGCCTGAAATAAAATACTATAATGAGGGACCGAAAACCTCTTTTATTGAGTTTTTCTGTGTGCAGCTGCACGATAGGCACTTGGCTAATGCTTGGTTACTTTGAGCCACAGCATGTCTGAAAAATGGGGAGTTGTTTTAGAAGTCAAATGCCATCCTCCCTGTGATCCCTATGGGGAAGGCTCATTTGGGGGCTTTAAAAGTATTTGTCAGGAGAGAGCAGCTCCGGAGGCTTTGAGCAAAGCCCTGATTGCCCTGTCAGTCAGGGTGCCAGGGAACCCGGATCTGCAGAGATTGATGCTTGACAGAATAATTAGAAAACTGTCACTGAAGTAGCCCCGCTGGTGTTCCCTAAAGCAATGTGCCCGTACCCAATGCGTGCTGTCCAAATCTAGAGGTTAAATGTTCACTAAGACAAAATATAGTGTCATCAACAAAAATTACTTCAAGCGTGCTGTGGAAGGGATGCTCCTCAAGCCCCTAAACAAGGGCTGCATTCGTTGAACTTCCGTGCTTTGATCCTGCTCAGGAGCTCAGAGGTTTTCAGCCTGTTAGTTTAAACTTAGCAATGTGATCTCTGGAGGTCCCTTCCAACCTCAACCTCTGTGATTCTGTGATTATTGAACATTTCAGTTACGTAGGGTAACTCCTGAAGAGTTAGAGTTTCTTGGTGTTTGTTTGCTTTGCAGCATGGAGTTTATTTCAAGATAGTGATGTTTTCAGCCAGTGTTCTAACTGGTTTTGGATTCTCTACGTAGTAAAGGCAAAGGGTAGTTTAAGACTTGTGTAGGGCACCTAAATTTTCTCCACGATTTGGTATATTATAGAAATGTATAAGCTCATATGTTCTAGTGACTTCCTGACTACTTACTAAGTGTAAAGTTGAGTTTTGAACCTTGCAATGACTCCTTAGGATATAAGAAAACTTTCTGGGATAAGTAAAAATGAGTGAATTATGGAGACACAGGTTTGCATTTTTACCATTTGTAGCTTTGAAGCTGCTGGGACTGTTTGCATTGGATCTGTCAATCAAAAGGGGAATTCACTCCACTTCCCTCTTGCTCTCTCTTTTTTTTTGATCCTTCTAGGTACTGAAGGTCAGTGCTTTGATGGGTTTAACTAACAATAATTTTCATTTTTTTCCCAGAGTTAGAGATGAAATTTCAAAACTGTTGTAAAAAGAGAAGATTTATATCCGTGAGCAGTCAGGATCTAATGCTCATCTTAGTGGAAAAGTTGTATTAGTTATAAAATCTTCTAGTCCTAGAGTGTTAGTGCTATCTTGCATTAATCTAATGAAGATTAGGTACTAAGATTAGATGCTTAATACTCACCCAAGTCTGTCTTGTGCAGACTGGACTAAAGTGTTCTGTGATAGCCTAGTTGGTTTAAAAGATTTCTGGGATTTTATTTTCAACCTCTAGTATGATATATGTTTTACCAAGCTCAGAAGCAGTGTGTACAAGTAATATGTGTGCAATTATGTGCATACATACATGCAGAGTCTTATAACAGCATTCACATAACTGTGTGAAGCCAAATATTGCATGTTGGCACTGTGACAGTTAAGGAGTCTGTGGAATATGTTTTCATAAACTCCAGATTCCCGTGCAATCTTATTTTCCAAACAGTATTTGTGACTGTGATTTTCAGTTTTTTACAGCTTCAGCTTTCCAGAATGAAACAGACTGTGACAGGGAAGATGAAGCAGGGCCACCAGGAAACTGCCACGGTGGAAGACCAGAAGTGCAGCCTCCCCACTGACACAACCGGGCTCCTGTGGTCACTGGGACAGTGTGGCAGCTCTCCAGGGCCAATCCTATCAGGAGAGCAAGGGGAGCTGCCTCCCTCCTTTCAAGAACAAGTAATTTCCAGCTCAGAAAAGTCAGCTCAAAGAGATGAGGCAGAAGGGACCTGGCAGATCTGGCTCTTAGAATTTCTACTAGAAATCTAGAGGTCACAACCACTGATCAGATGAGATGATGAAGCAAGGCCCAAGGCTTGTTGATCTGTCTGCAATGTTATCTTTGTTTGCTTCATGAGCAAATGAATTTCTGGAATTATTTTCTATAAAGGCTGTAGTCTTTGCTTTGCCTGTCCCACAAGAGTACCCATAGTGAATAAAATAAGAATGTTTACAACAAGAATCTGATGGGAACCTGGGGCTTGGCACTGAGGACGATTGGCTTGCTGGGCACAGGATCTTCTCTCGCGTGAGGTGGGTGCTAGGACAGAATCCTTCCCTCAGGAGGGCATCCAAGAGGCCCAACCTCTGCTCACTCAACGTCACGTCATGGAGACGTTGTGTTTGAGGTGCTGTCCTCCCTCAGTAGCTGTCTGCATGCAGGGTGAAAGTATGTATTAAGTTTGTGCAGCCACAGAGAGAACAGACCTTTCAGTATAGTTGTGTTTTTTCCCCCAAACCACCCTTTAGATTTCAAAAGAGTATGTAAACTGACTTTGCACTGACTTGTAGATGCTACTTCAGTGACAGAATTGTTTCTATAGAAACTGGCTTCCTCAAAAGGTTCACGTCAAGAAGCCTGAACCAAAGAAAGGGTATGAAATAAAATATTTAATGGTATGGAGGCAATATCTTTATGATTATTGCTGCTCCTGGGGAGAATCCACGTAGTACATGCGTATCTCTGGTGCCTCAGAGATGTTGTCGCTCCAAACTCACAGCAATAAAATCTTTATAGCCTCTCACATCACCTCATGTTAATCTGTATTCTGTTTTTTCTATCATACATGCCAGCTTTCTGTGCATGTTCCATACACACTTTTATCATAATGCCTTTTAGGTACAGTTTTCTCATTTTAGTGCTATTCTCTAGTCCAGAGTTTCTCAATCTCTGTCATACCTTGCCTACCCTGAGGTACAGTAAAAGCATTTGCTCTTTTTTTCTCTTGTTAACATATAATTAACTGTTGTGAATTTTGATTGTATTTGGTAAATATGTCTTTTATTTCCTGTCTTTTAAAGTCGCTTCCATGTAGGTTTTGATAAATGGGAGCAGGCATAAAAACTGTGCCTGAAGAAGTCAGAGACCATCAAACACAGTTGAGGCAGGAAAGGAAAGGGTTGCAGGAAGTATTAAAACTCTCTGAAAACATGCTGGATCAAGAAGGTTTGATCTAGCTTTTCTGTCAGGAAACTTGCAGAATTTACAGGAGATTTTACTTATTAGCTTCCAAAATAAATAAATACATATAAGCACAAATGCATACTACTGTCCTGCAAAGCTAAAGAGAATCCCAATAAAATGAGGTCACTTTGATTTCGTCTCAGCTCTCTGCCTTGTTGAAATAGAGGCCTTCCAAGAGAAAAAGGTTCCTTTTGGAGATTTAATGCCCTGCAGATTTACAAGCTAGATGCTTAAGCAGTAACAAGTGAGGCATTAAGGCATTTCTTGGGGATTAATGACTGGCTGGGAGGAGTTGATGGCTCGAAAAATAACTGAGAACCATTAACCTCCATTGGTCATTAATCTTCAAAGACTGCTTTGTGCTGAGGTCATTAAGGCTATTAGAAAATAAATATTGGGGAAGGTGGGGGCAGAGGGAGGGTTATAGAGACTTCTTAAATACCTGGTTTGAACGGTTGGGTAGCTCCCCAGGGTCCATCCTAAGCTAAGCAAGGTAAGCAGTCATGGCTGTTGATGGTCTATGAAGGGTTAGTAATAGTTTGCCTGAGGTGGCCGGGGACACTGCTTTCCTTCAGCATTGACCTGTGGTGGCCCTTACACTTCTTTGCAGAATGGTGAGGTGTAGGATTCTGTTTCCTAGCAGTCAGACTTGCCTTGAGTATGGAACGTCTTGAAAGTGGCCTTCTGAGTTGTGAGGACCTCTGGTCTGCAGGTGGAAGACTGGTGTCACCTGGCAGAGAGGAGGCACGAGGGCAGCTGGAGGCAGATGTTTCTAGCAGTCTGCAAAAGGCATTTCATTTGCTCTACTGACAATCATGTTTATTGTATAATCTGTATTTTACATCCTTAACTTGCTTAGTGCTGTTCAGGGGGGTAAATGTGAGCAGGAAGTCATCCTTTCTTTATCACAGTGCGTAGAGTTACAAAGCTGAGCAAATTCACAAGCAAAACGTTTTTCTTCATCTATTTGACTGTATTAATTACAGCCTTTTGTGTGTTTAGAGTGTTTCTGGGATCAACTTCCTTGTCTCCATCTCATGGAGCAGCTCATGGGCAACCTGTTGATCAAGTGTTTGCTTTTTGCCTATATGGCTTGCTGCTGCTTTTAATCTTTAGAATCATATTCTGTCATTCTTTTAGTACTTACTTGCTGCTTCATGAATACTAATTTTTGCTAAGGATAACCCTGATAACGTGTGTTTCCTTTTTTCCAGTTGGCACTTGGAGGTCAGTGTCTCCAGCCTTCTCACACAGGGTCAGCAAAGGAACTGGGAGGCATGTCTTTGGGTTTTGTGCTTGGATATCCTTGTTGCAAAGTGCAATATCCTTTGCTTATTTAAGTCTAGAGAAATTTTTATTTTGGGAAGAACAAGCAGATGAGGTTGTGGAGTCACAGGAGTTACTAGTGCATTTTTCACATTGTCTCAGCCAAGGAAACACTTGATATCTGTGAGGCAGGACTTATTTGCCCGCTAGGTGTGTTTAAGGAAATAAGATGCAGGATGCTTGAGGCATGTATGGAATGGTCACTGAATTTTAACTTTCAGGGTGTTATCTTTCATGTGCTTTGCAGAAGAGTCTGCTTAAATAGGCACATTCTTAGCATCCACATTTCCAGGGATTACAAGTACTTGAGGAATTTGTCTTAAAAAAAAAAAAAAAAAATTACAATACCAATTTAAGAAGCTTGAATTGAAGGGTTTTTTTTCCCCTGCTGATTTTGTCCTTTTCTGTTTGGCAGACTCTAATTTCTTTCCCACCCTCTGTTTCTAATGAACCTTGAAATTACCCTAGCCTTTTCAGTTTCTTTCTTGATGCACTGTCATCATCAGTATTACAGTAACCGTCCTAATTGTCTCTGTTTCCATGCCTTTAAATGTATATCCAGAGACACGCTGTCTCTGATTTGATACTTGCTTGAGCATCCCTTTCGGTTACCATTTTTGTTATTAAAGTGTATATTATTCTTGTACCATGCCAAATGTCTGTTGTTCCTGTTTAATTTTCTGCACTCAGCTTTCTTGCATACCTGCAGTGCTTTAATGGGGGAGATTTGTTTAAAAAACTATGGGTTCATCTAGGATGGCTCTACCAAAGCAAATGCAGGTGAGTTCATTCTATACCTTTTATATTCTATACTTGAAGAAAAGCTGAGTGCTGCCTACTTTTTACTATAGTAATTTTAGCAACTTTATATCTGTAATTTTAGCAACTTTATATCTGTAATATTCTTGATATTAAGATGCATAGAAGCTGTGCAAAACCAGCACTGTATTTCTTCCTTGAGATGCCGGCTTTATGATTAGACAAGGCCTTTAAAATCCTCTATGACTTCCTGCCTAATATTGACTAATAATTGCTACCTTGTTCCAAGTCCTGTGATTGAGTTAGCATCTGTCTTTTTAAGAAAAGTTTTTCCATCCTGATATACATAGTTGGTTAGATTAGGAAGATACTACTTACAGCTATAAGCTTTTCCATAGTTTATCTACTTGCACACTTGAGATTCTATTTTTCGTCTTTGAATTTTCAGAATTTCCACTTCCAATTGCAGAATGTTTTCCCCTTATCAAGTATTAGATACCTTCACTCTGCAGAGGCAGAAGTTATTCTATGATCTTCCACTTGGTAATGTAATAGATTAAATCTAAGTCAAGTGAATTTTTGAGGTTCTGATTAACTTTTATGGTTCTTGTCTCCATCTCCATTTTCTTGCCAAAATTTTTGAGAATGCAAAATTTAAATGCAGGCATTAAAAGACTCTAAGAGGAGAAATGGCTGAGACAGCCCTTGCTTTGTGCTCCACATATATTGCACAGGAAAGAATGTGAAAGAGAAATTTACGGGGATGAAACGACAGTGAGGAAAGATAACAAGAACCAAATTTAAGTCAGAGATTTCTTTAACAGCTGTGCATAATGCGGCGCTCTTGAGTGTGAAAAAGAGGCTGAAAGTCCTTTTTTGGTTCAGTCTGTAAAACTTGCCTCATCTTACTAAAACATTTTAAATGGAAGACTTTACCACAAGTGAAAGATGAATTAATCAATTCAAGCCTAAGGCAAGACAAGGTATATGTCAAGTTATAAGTTTTTGGTGAAAAGCTGTCTGCTACTGTGGTTGATGTGTGCAAGTTGCATAGCAAGCTATGCAATGAAATTGGAAACTTAGGAATAAATACGTGTCTGGTGTTGAAAAGTGAATGAAACAGACTTGTGCTGCCACTGAGTGCTCCCAGAAAAGATTTTAGCTTGTAGAAAATGAAAAATTAATGAGAAACAAGCGACAACTTCAGCATCTTGTTATACTGAAGGAAACCACTACCTTTAGCTTTTTCATAATTGGAAAACTAAAAGAGCTATCCAGAAATCAATAAAATAGTCCTTGCTTCTTTGAGGGCTTGCGTGCAAGTCTCAGCGCTCCCAGCTGTGTGCCACATTTAATTGCATCCATGTTTATTTTTTGATGTATGGATGGAGGACCATGGTTTCAGGAGAATGCTTATAAATACACATTGTGCAAGTGCAGGGCTGAAGATACCCAAGATAAGGGCACTGAATAATGCTTGTTGTAATATGTGCTGAAAACAGACTGTTTCAGGACTGAGAAGAATGCTTGAGAGGGTTCAGGGTCGAGAGGAATAACCTAAGCAGCCTGGTGACATCCATAGTCAGCAAGGCAATATGCTTATTGCCATAAGGCAAACCATTGCAGACTTCCCAAGCTGCCAAGAAAGTTTCTCCTGCTACAGCCATTGAGTTAAGCTGTATCTTGGCTGAGGTAGTTCTGATTTTTGTGGGTTGATGAGAAGGAGCTTCTTAGTTGTTCAGCCGTAAAATACTTGGGAGACTTCCACCGACCTGTTCGTGTGAACTGTTTCTAACTGATGGCACTCAGAGCTCTCCAGATTAGGTGGATTTGTGGAATTTGCTTGTCAAATAATAAACTTGGAGCAGAAAGGAGGGCTGCAGTTCCTCAGTATTGTTTATGGTAAGAGTTCAGACAGCTCCAAATAAGTAAGTCCTGTAGGGACTTACTGGATTTAGTTTGAAAGCTTTGAAGAGTAAAAGATGATTCCAAAAGTAGTTCTGTAACTTTTATGTGACTTCTGTGCAATAGAAAAAGTAGAAAGCACTCAGTGCAGAACTACTTTGGCATTTTCTCCCAGTTCCAGTGTTCTCTAGAAGTTATCATTGAAGCTGCAGCCATCAGAGAAAATCAGTGATTTTGGATTTGTTGGTAATGTTGGTAATCAAAACCTAGCAGGTCATCATAGAGGCAGGTTCTGGTGATGATCAGCTGGACCACAGTTGTTTTGCAGGAAGGGAGACTTCATGGAAGTTTGAGATCCAGGCCTGAAAATAACCAAGCTGAGGGCTTTGAGTGGAAACTCCTTCCAATAAGCTCTAGAAACTGGGGCTATTTCAGAGTTTTTCAGAGCTGTTTAGTCTAGGAACCCAAATGTCCTGTTGGTACTGGCATGTCGCATTGGCCTTGCTGTCTTGCATTGGCAATTTGCTGTAAAGGACTGTGGTGAATTAGCTTTCTTTTGAAACACCAATAGTGTGAGTTTTTTGGAACCAAAGTAGCCCGTCCTTGGAGGAAGGAGAAGAATGTAGGATCAATAAACACAGCCATGAGCAGAAGGTTTGCCAGTCTGGAGCGCAACTGTCATCTTCCCTAGTTATTTTGTCTTTGCCAGTGACCTTGGCTAGATGGCTAATTGCAATAGAAAGGTTAAAGAATCTCTCTCTGAGACAGTTATGAAACAAACAAACTCATGCAGAAGTTCGATTTGATGCAAGTTTTTTTAATTAAAACTTTGTATTGACTATTCAGCAATAAAACTGTTCGTGTGCTTGCCATGGTTAGATGTATTTGTAAAGGTCATTCCTATTCAATAGGAATAACTAAATTGGCTTGCATGTTCCCTGGACCTCAGACTAGTAAAAATAAAGGAAGGCCCTGTGCATGTGAACAAGTAAATATGTGCATGTAAACAAGCACGTGATTTGTTTTTTAAATTTGTTGTGTTTTTAATGTCTAATATGAATGTGCTGTTCCATATTAATGTGGTGCGTTATTTTCCTCTTCTGTTGTTGTCTCACCTCAGTTATTTGCTTTATTTGGACCTTTGGCTAAGTCACAGCTCATGTTGCCAGCACACGTGTATGGATCTCAAATGAAATCTTGACGCTTTCACAGGAAGGTGCCTGCCAAAATGAATAGTGATCCTTTCATTTCCTTGGCTTTTGGAATCCTGTCCGTCTTGTTTCTGATCCATGGCAATACTTTTCCCTTCCATAACAAGAAAGAAACCTTTACAAATGCTTCTATGTTTTCATTATAATCCACAAGTAACTGTAACTGCTGACACGGTCTTTAATTCTGAAGTCTAAAGCTGCTTGGATTATTGTTAATCAAATGTGTATTTTTTACTATATGGGCATTTGAAAAGTGGGAAAATGGTGGCAGATGTGAATATAATGTATTTGAGTATTTATGAAGGGATGTTCCTAGGTTCAAAAAGGACCTATCACACTTTTCCAGCACTTCTCACTTGTGATTTGCATCAGTTTTGATTGCAGCAGTGTGTTGCCTGGAGCTGAGATTGGTAATCGTTTCATTTCTGAGATAGCTTTGGTCATGTGGTTCTGGAGCGTTTTATGAAGAATCTATCCAAGTTCATATGATCAGAATAATCCCAAAGGAAAAGGAGTGAGATACTAAGGACTGTACCTGTAGCTTGACTGCTTTAATGTAACTTGTTGAATTTTGTTTTAGAATATAAATTTGGAACATAAATGGAAGGCCCATCCTGCCTGACTGACCTGATGTCCTTGTAATTATTCTGTGATTCTATTTTTCCCATATAAGTGGAGAATAAACATACACATATTGCCATCATAGCCAAAACTCTATCCAAGCAATAGATTATATTTTTGTTCCTGGTTTTTGTTTACTTTTGTTTTATTTGGGGAGGAGGGGGGAGACAGGAATAATACAACATTCCTGCAAGGAATTTAGTCTTTTTACATGAGCAATATAATTTGCACTGTGTTCGAATTGACTCTGGATTGCAGTATTTGAGAACCAAAATGAAAACAGCATTTTTCAAGAAGTATAATCATACAGACTTTCAGATCTAAACATGTTGATATGAAAAACAAGCTATTCTTATAAGTTATTTAAGCCTATGAAATTAATTTTCCTCTGATTCATTTTTTCCATATTAAAAGCTTGCCCTCTGTCTTCAAAATACAACAGGATTTCAAGCAGCTGATGCCAGTGACGACTTCCCACAGCTTAAGAGTTACCTTATTTTTACACAATTAGTTTTAACCCCTGGCCTTGCCCATTTTTACCCACTCGCACGGGCACTTTTCAGTTAATAAGAGGGCTGGCATCTTAGCAGTGCAGAGAGATAGGCAGGCCTGCAATTAATAGATAACCTGGAACAATAATTTTAATAGCCCGTGATTGAGCTTATTTAATATGGAAGGAGATTTCCTTCCTTAAAACAGAGGAAGGGGATGTGTGGGAGATTGCCAACGTGCAGCTGGGCTTTGCCATTGTGTGCAATGAAAGGAGCTGCACATCTGTAGATAGTTGATAATTCAGATAATTATTCATTTGTGTGTAACTGACTGTTTCACAATAAGAGCGGGGTACAAGTTCGGGTTTTTGTTTTGTCTGAATTAGATGGGGAAATGATTAATTACAGAGCTACATTTTGTGTCAAGTTGTGAATAAATATGTTTAGCATTAGTGTGGTTGTTTACAAACAAGAAGCCCACATTGCTTGCCAACAGTTTGATTAAAAAAATACATTCAGTTCATCACAAATTCTCTGTAGAAAAGATCTTTACATTTGTGTAGTTTGGCATATTGTAATTAAATTCTTTTTAAAACATTTTAATTAGCCTGAAGCAAACTAGAATCCTTTGGTTTGCTCTTTGTGAGCACTCCAAGGTGTCACCAAGGTAAGAGCTATTCAGAATGCTGCAGGGTGTTTTGGCACTGGGGGTTTGAGGATTTGTTTGGTTTTCTTTTGTTTTTAACAAGATTTCGACAGTGTTTTGGAAAAATACTCAGCGGTGGTATGCATCCATTGCCCGAGATGGACTTTACAAATCTTAGGGAAAAAAAAAAATCCGAAAGCAGCCCTTCAGCTCTGGGCTGGTCCCCAGAAGGCCCATGGCAAGTACAAGTACTTTGGTCTGATGTCCCACAATGGGAAGTTTTCAGCCCGAGAGAGGAGAGTCTTCTGGAACAGGGACTTGTTGCAAAGATGTTTAGTTTGTTCATCTTATTCTGTGTATGAACCTTGGAGAAGCAGTGACCTCCCTGCCTTTCAGAGGGCGTTAGATAAGGTCTTTTGAGCAAACCTGCCTGTGTTCTCCTCTTGCTTCCCAGAACCATCACGTTCATTTAGGTACTGCCCCTCTTTAGGTCACGCATCACCGTGGTGCTGGCTGTTAGCACCTACTGTAAGAATTCCAGCAGTAAAACAGCAACTGAAATGAATTGACAGACTGCAGCCCGAAGTGTAGATTTGCTTTCTTTGCTTTCTAGACCAGTATATTAGTTCCCAGTTGAACTACTGTCATTTTTCAGCTCCTTGATTAGCTTAATTACTGTTACAGTACAGTGCCATTACTATTGTTGTTATTGCTGTTATTGCCTTTTCTTATTGGCTTTTGATGGACCAGGACTTCATTGTACTAGACAGTACATGAACCAAGAAGAAAAACAGCCCACTAATTTAAGGAGCTCTTAGGATATGGTTTTGCTTCACAGCTAAATCATGCAAGGGGAAAAGGAGAGGTTGTGTTTCCCTCTCCTCATGTTTGTGCTATTAACTGGATTCAAGCCATCATAATAACTTACTGCTCCAGTAAAGCCCGTAATGAAAAGCAGAGATGAGTCTTCAGTTTGGGGTCTTGAGTTGCCCAAAGTATAGGGTCTAAATAGGCTGCTGGGGAGATTCTTAATGAAAAGTGTCTGCTAGTGAAACCCACCCACCTTGGGAATACTCCTGGGGTAATCTCTCCTCTAGAGTCTCCCTAGCTACTACTGTGCTTCAGAATTAACAGAACCTGCCTATGATACAGTCATTAAACTGCTTCTGCCTGCGATAATTTTCTTGCTTGTTCTAAACTGTTTGGAATAAAATACCACCTGTATTTTGGCTTTTATACTACCAATTTGTAAAGGACTTCATCTGCTTGGGATGTACTTGTTGCTCATCTGTTTAGCATTTAATATTGCAGTTACTTTTGCAGTGTATTAAGGCTCTTAAACAGTTTTCGTTTGGTTTACTGTTTTTTTCTCTTTGGATTTCTAAACAAAGAAATTACTATTGTGTTCATATGCTTAATTTGCTGATATAATGCAATATTGATCACTGCAGAAAGTCTGAATTCAGAAAAAGTCAAGTCATTCAGAAAAAGCAACAGCTTTTGGCTGTGATGGATGGTCAGTTTTATAACTGAATATTTGCTGGCTTTTTGCTGGTTTTCCTGCTTCTGGTACAGAAGATTTGATTGTACTCAATTCCAGGGTTTCACTTGTGTAACCTGAGTCCCATGCTGACAGTTTTGGGGATCAAATGTAAGACTACCAAATCCTCCTATGGCTTTGATTTCTAACTCTCATTATAAGGTGTCCAAACATTTAGGTAGGTTTAGAAAACTCCGAAGGTGGCTGTCCTAGTGACATTTTTCTTGACCATTCTGCAAAATCATTTGTCAAAGAGGAGAATATGGTCAGGTGAGACATCCATGAACCCATGTGTTACTCTGCAGACCTGCTATGAGATGCAGGGAGCAGCTCGTGATTTATGTGCATCTCCTGTTCATTTGAATGTGTATGAGCCCACCATGGGGGCCTTGAAAGCACATCCTTGATTTACTCTCATATTAAGTTCTTTTTTGCTGGATTAGATGTGATTGTTTCCCACTTGCTCCATCTGTTTCTTAATGTAGCTCTGCGACCTCTCGCAGTTCAGATTGGCTGATTGTTTCACTTAGAGGTTGTGCTTAAAATGTTCCCCTCTGTCTTTGTTGTAAGATGCTTTGATAAATTCTTGAGATTCAGCCACTAGGTCATTCATGGATAGTTACTTGCCTGAAAGGAAAGTGATTCCCTTCTCTAATGGAGAGAATAGGTGGAAAAAAATATTTACTGAAAATTGAAGTGATGGATCAGATTCTTTGGAGGAGTAAAGGGCCAGCACTGACTTGTGGGAGAGTCAGGCTGTTTTTTCCTCTTTTTCCTGAAGAAAACATGTTAAGTTGACTTCACAAATAGCAGGACAACCCAGGAGCTGCCCTTCTGTCAGCCCAATTCACAATAATACAGTTCATAACTTAGCATCCTATTTGTGGGGATTTTATTACTGGTCATTAATTTTTAAACTGTCCAAGATCATCCATCTTCCAAAAGTCAGGTTCTCAAATGACTGTGTTGAATATTTATGGTCAGGTGTGAGTCTTCCAGAGAGCTATTTCTGAGGCAACAAGTCTAATCTGAGACAAAAAGTCTAATTCTAAAGTCTAATCTAAAAAGTCTAATCTTTTGTCTCAATCTGAGACAAAAAGTCTAATCTAACTCCTATTTTTATAGGAGTATACAGAGCTTGTTCTATATCTTTGTCACCCTTTGTGCTATCTCAGTTTTACTATTTTTGTTTTGATTTGCTAATGTGTTAATACTTAGGTGATTTTTGTGGGTAGCAATTCAGAGCCTAATGAGCTCAGTAATTCAGGTTTTTGATGACTATGATGTTACTATAAAAGAATGGTTCTAATTATTTGGAGATTTTAGATATGTATATGCAGTTCTGTACCCATGACAATGCATTTTTTGCACTTTAATTAAGCTCTTGAAATACAGAATTCTTTTTTCTTTTTTTAATGAAAAATAAAGTTTTCTATTGTTTCAGTAAGAAAAATAGTGTGACCTAGATTGGAGTTTCTGTAATACTTCATTCTTTTCTGCATGGGGAATACATGTCAAAGATGTTTCTCCAGTGACAAAATAGGAAGAACTCAAGTGTCCATAGAGCTGAAAAATAACTATTCTTCATCTGTTTTCTCCCTTGTGATAGGGAGATATAGTATTATTATACTGTAGGTAAATATAGTATTTATGTCCCCAAGGATATTTTTAAAGGGAGACTGAAGATGGATTTTGATCAGTGTTGGTTTCAGGAAATGAGTCCCTTGCCATGGTGGTTTGAAAAGTGGTAGTTGGACCTGTCGCTTACCCAAAGGAGGCTGCAGGCCTGAAAGCATGATGATGGGAAAAGGAAATGCCAGTGGTGTCATCAAGTCTGGCAGTGTGAATCTTTCAGTGTGCGAAGCCTCTCTCACGGTTATTGCTCCTGGGTTCTTGAGATGGCTTAAACATAATAGTACATCTCCAGGTAAAGTCAGTTTCTTACCTTTGATATATAAAGAAAAACAAGGTCTGCCTTAAACACTAAGAATTTTTTTCTTGCCCTCAATAGGAATGCAAACCAATGATGATTTGGCTGATTAAAAAAAAAAAATATTATTTTATTTCTTGGAATTGATGATATTCATCATACTGTTTGGAGACTAGCTTTGGATTTGTGTCATTTCCTAGGAACTTTCTCTGTGTGTGATGCTGCTTGTGCAAATCTCTTCCTAGGTCAACCTAGAGAGTGTTGGAAAACTCTTGGACAGGAACCGACCCCACTGATGCTCTTTGCAATTAAAAATGTCCATAACCAAATGCCTTGAAGAGAGATGTAGTAATGTTGTCATAGATAAATATGATTTCAGTGATGTGCAGGAGAATTTCTTTTGCTGTTTCCAGATAGCAGATGACAGAGGTTTGAGAGCAAACATGAGATTTTTGCTGCCTGGTTGACCTGTGGGTATTCTCATCAACCATAGACGTGCCTTTTTCCTGAGAGCAGCGATGTTCACACAAATCCTGCTCGTTCCCCAGATCTCTTTGTTTAGATATTCTCATTTGGTAGGATCGAATGGGCCTTTTGAAGACTACCTAAGTATCAGATATGGAGGGACTCTAGAAATAAAAATAAAGTAAATAATTTGAAGTCAGGTGCTTTGAAATACTGTGATTTGCTTGGAAGTTTGAGTAGTGTTGCTGGGCTTGTTTAACAGACCTTTGATATAAACCTAAAGACTTGAAGCAATCAAAATAGATCACCAGTTCTGCTTAAATCAAGTCTTGTCATGGATGTTTGTGGTTGTATCACTTAACTGTATCATCTCTGGTGGCAGTGCTGGGGCTTCTCACCAGGCACCAAGGAAAGGGCTTAACCTGCCAACAGGTGAGACCTCAATTTTTGAAGTGTTGATTTACCTCTTAAATACAGGCCAAAAAATAGCATTTGGGAAAACATTTAATCCACTTTTTCTACCTGTCAGCCAGTCCCTCTGGCCAGAAATCTGATTTTTTTTTTTTCTGGGATTTCATCAAGAGCTCCTCTGCTGCTCCTGGCATAATGCTGCATTACTAATGAATTTTAAGCCTTGACCCATTTTAAAATAGTCAAAAACATTCAGAATTGCCTTATATTGATATTTCTTTGCCTGACTGCAAGCTTTCTTGCTTCCCTTTTAGATGACTCACTCTGCTTATATTTATCACCTTCAGACTTTGAAAGTTCCATCCCAAAGAGGCAAAATAATATTCTGCCTCGTTTTTGTAAAGTAAAATGAGATAGTTTGGCTTTAAGTAGAAAAAATAACCCTGCTCTTCCCTCAAAAGAGGGTTTTTTTCTCTTCCCCTTCCACATTGCATTGCACTGTCCTCTAGTGGATAGTCTAAGCAATTATTTCTGTTTTCTGAGTTTTTAGTGCTTCTGATACAGTAGTGTTCAAGCTTTATTTGCAGGAAGCCATAAACAGTAACTAATCTAAAAAAGCTAGTGGATTTGAGTCCAATTTTCAAGACTGCATAAGAAAAGCCAGGTTTAACCTGCAGCCCAGGTTATCCTTATGTAAAAGCATTCAAAACTATTCGTGTCTGACTTAGCAACTGGAGCAGAAGGATGCAGAGTGAAGATGCTTAAGTGCATGGGAGCAGTTGTATTGCATGGGGTTGAGTTTCCTTGGCTCACACTGAAACGTCTCTGTTTCCCTGTCTCCAAAACACATCCCAGAGTAGAAAACTGGACAAGTGCAGCTTGCTTCATATTCCACGGGTACGTCTTTAGGTGATGAAAGAGTTAGGAGGGTCAATAAATGCATTTAGTCAGCTTGCGATGTAGAGGTGTTTTTCAGATTTCAATCCAAGCAAAGAGTAAGCAGGTCTTGCCTAGTGTAGCTGTTTAATTTGCTGCAGGTGTAATTCTACTCATGATGCCAAAGAGCTTGTTTTCAACTATAATGAATAAGCTGAGCTTCAGAGAAACGCTTTACAGCAAGGTCGGAGATAATATAGGTAACTTTATAATATTTATGGCACATGGTGAGAGTGTTCATGTGTCTGGGAGGGAAGCGGCACGCGCAGTCGGACACTGGAAGCAGATGGAAAACGGCCGTGAGGGTGTCCTGCTGCCAAAAGCCGTCACCCAGGTGCTTTTCCATGCCGGGGCCGGCGGGGTCAGCGGGATGTGGAGCTGGTTTGGCCTCCGAGGAGCCCTCGGAGCGGCGCCGGGCCGGGCGGCCGCCTGTGCGGGAAGCTCCGGAGAGCACGGAGCTGCGGCCCGAGCTCCTTTCGTGTCGGCTCCAGGTGAGGTGCTGTGCACCCTTATCCGAAGTGGGATCGAATTCTCTGTGGTAGGGACAAAGAAGGCAAAGGGAAGATTTAAAAAAAAAAAAAAAAAAAAAAAAAATTTGCAAGTGGCGAGTTTCTGTCCTCTCTATTTTTGTGTGCAGAATTTGTATTGTTAGGACAGAAATTGGAGAATATTCAGTAGACGAGACTGTAGTCGCTGCAGACATCGAGACGTCCTACGTATGGATTTATAAATGGGCATTAAGAAAGGTGAAATACTTTAGAGATGCTGCCCGTATTTATCCTGGAGGGTGTCGTGATCAGGTGTCATCATGTGTTTGGTTAGACTAAGAGCACTATAGAGAGGGAGAAAAAGAAAAAATACTAAAGTTATACATGCTGTGTCTAATTTTTAGGCCATGAGCAAGTGCACTAAAGCTGTCCTTTCCCTGTACCTGCAGTGTTCTTAGTTGTTTGGAGCTTAGGAGCCTTTTGGATTATGTCAGTGATCCAATACACCTCTAGCACTAATCTCTGAGCACAACTACTTCCATTAATACAGAAGAGCATTTGGGTCTTGTGGGCTTTTGTTTTGTTTTCTTCATGCCAGATACTCAGAGGGTTGCAGGCACTGTCACCTACTGAGTGGTTAGAAGAAAATAACTCATTTAGAACTATGTGATTTTTATTAATATAAATTTTGCATATATAAAGCTATAGATAGATGTTACTTTTTTCCATATAAGCGGCAAAAAGGCTCTCTTAGGTGTCTGCATATAGGTGCATGTTGTGTTTGGGAGCATATCTGTTATCTGCTTTGGTAGATGGATAGTGCCCAACCTGTGCATATACTGCTGTCGTATGTTTTGTTAATAACATTGCTGAAATACAAAAGTGCCTTTCTAAGGCACGCAGCTGGGTAGGAATGGTGATTATAATATGAGCAGGGAAGCTTTCCGAAGATATTTTGCCCTCAATATATATTCAGCATGTTCTCTGTGTTAGATGCTGAGCTTCTTAATATGTGCTTAATATGTGTTTACAGCACAATTCAATATGTGCTTACAGCACATATTAAGAGGTTAACTTTGCATAGAACCTATACACATGGATATTGTGCATTCTCCTTGCACATGCAATAGTGAAACCCCTTTCATCCATCTGCTGGGCCTGAATGTTAAGATCCTTTCAGGCTAGAAAGGCAAGATCTGCCCGGGCTGCAGAAGCAAATGTAAGCAATGCTCACAAATTTCGGCAGAGCTGGAGAGAATCTCTGCATCATCGGGTCTGATCCGTAGGCTTATTTGTAAGATTACAATAAAACTCAAGATTGAATTCTCTACCTGAATCAGTTTCTTACTGATTGAATCTTTTTAGACTTCTCTCCAGTTTGAATCCTTTTAGACTTCTCTCTAATTTAACAGATTTAACAGTATTTTTTATTAAAGTCAAGGATACAAACATCAATTACTCAAGCTGCATCTAATTTCCTCCAACATTTTTTTTTCCTTTAGCTGCCAATGGATTAGAAGCCCTGATTAGAATGCAGCTTGGACGCGGAAAGCAGATCCTTATGTGAGAATGTGTGTTAGGAATTAAAATATCTGTACAGGGCACAAAATCTTCCTCCTTATCACTGTTAATGCGAACGTGCGTGCTTAAGTTGGCCTGCCACGTGCCTGGTGCCATGTCCCTAAATTAGGCACGTGTATTAGAAGGGACACAGCGGTGTCTGAGGCTTGTTCTGCTGCCTGGCTGCTCCACTGGACATGGTTTAATATCAGTGCCCTTTGCATGGGTGTCCCTCTGCCACAAGGGTTAATGTCCTGAGGGACTGAAAAACTGTTTTATCTCCTGTGTTTTACCTCCTAACACTGCACTCTGTAGTTGTTGTATCATGGTACCTAATTCCAGAGGGAGAAATATGGATAGTGGGATGTTTAAGGGAATGTATTACTAATTATTGCCTGATACCGTCTTTAACTCGTCGTCTTGCAAGTCGGTGCGATTCTGGAAAGCTTTTTTGTGACACTCAGTGAAGCTTATTGATGAGTGTCCAAAAACGTGGTAGATGATCCCCAATATAGAAGCAGCAACAGAATAACTTGGGAATCTCTGCATGGTGTCCGTTTAGTGCCCCACTTTAACCAGGCTTCCCTCTACAGCTTGTTATTAACTTGGGTTCAGTGTTTGGGTTCAGCTGGGTTCAATTATGTTGATAGGGTGCATTGGGCTGTGCCATTTTGCTGCACCTTACGACAAGAGGAACTTTATTTAGCTCTGACTGTATTTTAGCAGTTAGTTTTGTATTGAATTTCAGGAGTTGAGGGGCATCCGTGTTCCCGCTGAGCTGCGGACCCTGCAGACGTCTTGTATGTCGTGATGGATGATTCAATTGGGAATTGGATGCAAGAATCCCAGTTTCTAGAAACTGAAAAAGCAGGAGGGGGTTAGGTTGTAATCAGTTAATCTGCTGTAATTAATTCTCTTTGTTACATGTCTTGTTAATTAGAAACGATTTTACTCGCTTTATCAAATCAGGGCGAGTATTTTACCTTTTCCTCTCTGCTGCTTATAGTGATGGGTTGTGCAAATTGTTTTATGAAGTAACCATGTGTCTGCTCCATTTCTAAGAGGTTTCAGAGGAATTGCAGACTGTAGGGTTGGCCTTTAGGCTTTACATATAGACACGTGTGTTCACAATGTGCTTGCACTCACTCACGTGCTGTTTTCTGAGCTCATCTCTGGTAACTGTTCGAGTGCTTAGAAAAAAAAAATTCAGACTAATTGATAAATCTGTGATTAAAAAAAGTCTGTAAAAAAAAATCCTCTTCTGTGTAATAATTATTTATGACATAAATTGCCTTACCACTTTAGACCAAGGCAGTTAATTCAGGCTACCCCAGAAGTAGTCTCAGGATCAAGTTCTGTGGGTTGCACTGTTACAGTTTGTAGATTTCTTGGGGAGAAAGCCAGCCTAACAGAGGGGAATTTGTTACCCACCTTTGGATTTTCTACCGCTATTTATAAAGCCTTATGTTTTACTGTTTCTTTCCTACAGGTCGAAGCAATTCTTGTGAACATTTTTGGTGGGATTGTGAACTGTGCCATTATAGCCAATGGCATTACCAAAGCCTGCCGAGAGCTGGAGCTGAAGGTGCCCTTGGTGGTCAGACTGGAAGGTGAGTGCTCGTGGTCTTCCATTGGGAGCATTGTAAACCCTTTTGGCTTTCTTTGATCTCTGGGCTTGGCTTAGTTGAACACAATAAGAGTATGTCCAATTCTGCATCCCTAGGATGACTTAAAATCACTAAACTCTCTCTCCTCACGTATTTCTGTGTTCCTGGCCCCAGGTGGTAATGGAAGCAATAACGTTTTGCAAAGAAAGCATAATGGTTTTGCTTGTAACATTTGTAATTCAAATAGAAACTTGCATCAAAATCATTTCTATTTACGGGATAGCTTTATTTTTTTTCCAAACCATTTTTATTGAATGCAATTCCACTATTGCCAAACCTCCAGCAACACAGTTGCTTTTCTTAAACCTACTACAGTAGCATAATTAAAAGATGCTAGAAACAGTATTCTTAAGAGAGAGGTTACTGTAATGAGTTGTCCTGCTCAAATCCAATTCAGTTGAAAAAAAAATCCAGTAGAAAACTGTATTTGGCAGTGTATAGGGAATAGTTTTGGGGATGCATCCAGCATTGCTTAGTTTGGGAAAGAAGGGTGCTCAGGCAGAGCACCCCTTGGCCGTCAGTAGCTTTTCTTTAGTGTAATAGCAGGGGAGTCCTCATTTCTAAAAAGTATCCTGAAGGAAGGAGGAAGGAAGGTGGTTCTGTCACTGAATGAAAGTGCTTTGCCTTTGTGCTGTGAAATCAGCCCAGCATTGCTATACTGAGAACTAAAGTATATAAATAGTCTTCATTAGTTTGAAGTCTAAATGACTTTAGGAAAAAAAAAATCCTATGTAGCCTTTTGCTGTAGTTAGGAGAGACAATAAACTACCTTGGATTTTAGAAACGCATTACAAATATTTTCCCTGGATTTTCACCACTAAGCATTTTGTAGGGCTAACCAGATAGTTTAATGCGTGTAGAAGACTGAAGGATATTGGTTACAGGGAAGAACGATTTTGAACATGAAATCTCATTGCTTATCACTTTTATGCAATGTTGCTTTAGCTTCTTGTCATGGCAGAAAAACTTCCCTTATCTATCATGGCTTTCAGAGACTTTATCTATATCATAGCTATAAATGTCTTTTGCATTGCAGAAGGCTTCCTGTTCATCATAGCTGTTACTTAGTAAGTGCAGATAGTGGAGAAAAGCTTTCCCTGTCCCTCTAAACAAGGGAGTTGCAAGTTGCTTCTAGAAACCAATATAAGAGAATCAGGGAAAATCAACATTTTCAAGTAGAGCCTGCTAGGTCTGCCATAAGGTTTTCTTGCCATTTCTCGAGTGCTTTTAATTAATATGCTCCACAGTAGCACACATGTAAGTGAAGCTTTATTTCGTGGCTTGGGAGGGATTGCAAAAGCCAAGCAGTCCCTGGGCTGAGTTGGGATAAGGGCAGCACTCCGGGTTGGGATTTGCATAGTGCTGAGCCTGCAGCTCCTGGCACTGCCTGCGCAGTGTCTTGCACTGCAGTCAGCTGCTCCTCTGCCCAGGCAGGGCTTGGGAGTGTTTAACTCTCTGTACACAACCACAATGTTGTATTCTCTATACGCTACTGGACTGGCACGTATGGAAAAGGAAGAGAACAGGAGCCATTGCTCTTGTGCCAAAAGGTCTTCTGAGAGTCACGTGCTGCTTAATGTAGAGAGGTCAAAGCTGAATCTTCACATGGTTAAATACAGATATTAATGCAAGCATCCTTGGTAATCTTCTTCCTACAAGTACCCACTTTTTACTAGGTCTAGAATTAGGATTTTTCTCTTCTAGTTGGTGACTCTGGAGTTAACAGTTTTTCTTTAGGAGTCTCTGTCTGTGTAATACATTGAACTGTCACTTTTGCACAGTATTTATCCCCGAAAGCTTTCTAATTCCTTGTATTATTCCTAGTGTTACCCATCAGTTTGTCCTAAATGAAGACCTCTAATGTTCACAGCCTTCAGATGTTGTATTTAAAAAACATTACCTTGTAACTCTTGCTTTCTTTGCCTCCTTAACCACCCAACCAAGCAATATATATATATATATATATATATATATATATATTTAGTTCTTTTAATCTTTCCTCAGAAGAAAATCCCTCTGGATTCTTAATCATCTTCATTGTTCTTCTTGGAACTGTTACTGGGCTATCCAAACATATAATGATTTTGAATTAATAATGACTATTGTGGAAGTAATAAGGCTGCCCAAGGCATTTTAAAACATTATTGGTAATATTTTCAGAAGAAGAAAAAGAAACATCCATTTTGGGGGGATTTCAATTTCAAACATTTTTTCCAATAGAAAGTTCATGATTATTCCCATAAATCTAACAGATTTGTGACCTGCACTTTAAAGATTCTTTGCCACATGCACAGTATTACAGATGTCTTGGTAACTAGAGTTTTAATCAGTCAAATCTGTCTTGATTTAGCAGGATTTTGTGGACAAATCTTTGTTCTCAGTTGTATAATAATTACAAGCTGTTTTACCAGTGGATAAAGAAAGGATTACTCTTCTCTTTGAAATTAGTAACTTTAATACGTGTATTTACTTGCTTTACCAGTATAGAACTCACCAGCTGACACGCAGGATTATTGTTGTTTGTATGTAACTCATGGACTCGTGGAGAAATCACATATTCTGCATTTACAGAGGCATAAAACTCGCTTCTGCAATTGTTATGCAGGGGTTTTTTTAATGTAATGTATTTCAATTAAGTTCTGTGGAAACCAACTAGGATTGCTGAATGTAAGCCAAAATTTCTCACTTATGAAGCTTGCAGTTAGATGAAAAGGTAGCAGCAAAAAGGAGCTGTGAATTATAGCTTCCTCTTTTTTTCCTATGTTGGAATTTTTACATTCTCTCTGTCTTTCAACAAATGAATTCTCTTCTTCTCTGGTCATAGGGCAAGAAGAATTAGAGCAACTGAATATGTTCAAGAGCAGCTAGAAGCAAATTGGCTTCTATTCAAAAGCCTGAATCCCAAATTTCCTATTATGTTTTTAGCTGTGTGATTTGTGACCTTTTGTATTCTTCAGAATGAAATGGGGTTTTTATACATCCGAAATGTTTTACACACAAGTGAAATAGCAGTGCAGTTTGTGTATCTTGCTACTGTTTGCCCGTGAGCACAAATATGGTTGAGTGTGTATGTCTGTGAATGTTAGCATCCCAAATTGCCTATCAAGAGAAAACAAATATCAGAAAGTCACATTTAGAGCTTCTTTCACGTCAGCCCCTGCTCGGCATCCTGGTTTTGATGTTCGACGCAAGGTTAAATGTCTTATCAAGTGTTTCCCAAATAGGATGTAAGCAAGGGGCAAAGATAAAATACTCCTTGGGGAAACATTTAAGATAAAGAATAGTAAAGACGTGGACAGAATGAAAAGATTTTAGTTGTCTCTTGTAAGAATGCAGTGAGATTTGGTCTATTCTTGGCTCCAGAGTCAACAGCTACCAAATGCTAAAGCCACTGAAGCTTCTGAGATTCAGTGACTGAAGATCACTGTTAGCTCCTCACTACCCAAACCTCAAAGCAGATGCTGACTTGAAGGTCAGTTAGTGATGAACTTACAAAAACTTTTGTTTATTGCACAACATCCAAATTTTTGAAACCTTTGGGTTTCCAGTTTGCATCTTGTGGTCTACAAAAATGACATAAGGTGAATCTGCCCCAGAAAAAAAGCTAACTGGCTCTTACTGTGCTCACCAATGTAATGTATTGAATCTGAACCCTTGCTACTGATAGTGGAACATGGTCACAGTGTTGACATCAAAAGTTTTTTGCAAACTGCATATTATAAAACATTGTCAGAGTAGATTTTTTTTTTTGTTCCTCATCTGTTTTAGGACATATGTTGCTATATGTATCTCTGTTTTCTGCCCTTAAGGCTTATATCACAGAAAACCTAGGAATGATGTCGCAGAATCCTGCATGTCATCCTGCTCTCAGCCCTACACAGTGGCCACTTAACCTGTTTTTAGTGTTTTTATGACAGTGCAAATTAACGAATATTTCTAAAAATCTTGTTGGTGCAGAGATTGGAGAATGTTTTATTTGGTTCATTCAACCTATGTGTGCCTATTGATTCATTTATGACAGCATATATACCAGTTTACTCCCACAATATGTAGAAACATGCTTAAATGGAGCAGCATCAGCATTGATTGTTGGGACTTTTAGATAGTGGAATAAATAGATTTGCTTTGATAATGGTGGCAGAGATTCTGAGCCAGCAGAAGTATAAAAGTGACACATCACACGTACATAAACACGAGGTTGTTTGGGATCCCAGGTTTCAGGAGTAGGAGGCTTAGAATAGAAAGCCTCAAAGTATATGCTGATAAAATTGCATCTTTCCTGTTTTTCCATGGAGCAGCACTGACAGTAGTAAATGACAAAAATATCTGTTTTCTGTTTTCTCATGAAAAAGGTATTCTCCAAATAGCTGGATTTAAAACAAATAAGCAAATAGACCTGCAGCCTTCAGTCTGGTTTATTTTCCCTTTTTTTTCCCCAGTTAGTTACAGGGCAGGTGAAGGGCAGGTTATTCTGCTAGCCTGTGCATGGGATTCTGTTTACAGTTCTCTGACACCATCCAGTGGCAGGAGGTTAATGTTAGAGGAGTGGGATTATTTATTTGTTTATTTCAGCATCTACTGTGATAAACAGGTACCTTTTGTAGTTTTTTTTAAAGTTTCTAAGTTTTTTCCATTTAATTTTAAAAATCTTATCTCTGTTTTCAGGGAGATCTCACTGCAGTTTCTGTGCTGTCCAACTATCTAAAATATTTTTGCTATCAGATTAAAAACCCCAATTCTGCAGTTAAAGAAAATGATTTACAGCAAAAGAACTGCATGCTAGAAATACATTTCATTGTATGATCTACCTTTTTGGACAGTATTTAATAAATGTAATATGCAACCTTAGGCTTTCAACAGCTATAAAATACTTTTTCAGCTTTTATATTTCCATTTCTCTGCATAAACTCCCCATCCTTCGTAGTGGACTGTGGTTTGCATCGATTTTCTAATGCACGTTAGACAAGTAGTGTGTAGTGCAATCAATGCAGTGCAAAATAGATCTAATGTATTGTTCCTGTTCTGGCCTGTTAGTAAATTAACATCGGCCACTTAGTGAAGAACAAAAGTTAGTTTTAAATATGTTGCTATCTCAAAAGGCACAATATTTTTCTTGGTGGGAAGATTGCCAGGAAAGGTTCTCCCTGTCTCCATTCTTTTTCCACATAACGCTCTCTGTATCTTGTAAAATCTTATCTATTTTAAACGTTTATCACATTTTTATCTAAATAATAGATAAAACCTTCAAGACTTAATGGGAATTGCTATAAAAGTGCTAGGAACCTAGCAAAGAACTTTTTGTAGTGCCTTCTACTAGTGTGTAGTAGCTCTATTCTGGCAATTGCCGACTGCACGTAGCGTTTTATGGCTGAAACACCTCAAATCCGAGCGCTCTTCTTTGAAGCTCCGTAGCAGGATAGCCCGTGCTGCTCCATCACGCAGGATACCACACACCCCCGTCCGCTCGTGTCGGGGTTTCAGACGTCTGTGACCCTCCCACATACGCCGTGCTGTCAGCGCACGAGCTCTGGACCCCTCTGGGGCGCAGATGCCTCTCAGGGCAGGGGTGGGAGTCCCGACTTGGGCCCCAGCCTGAAACAGGCTGCTCTGCTCTGCAATTTCAGATATTTGGTAAACCCTGACATGATTTAAAAAAAAAAAACAGACAAGTTCACCCTTAAAAATGAGCTTTCTCGACAGCTGCACAGTGCAGAGTTTGTTCATTGCATGGTTAATAATTAAGGGTGTAATTAGTGTATAGCTCCACATATAATTAAAATTCATTTTGCTAGGTCTAGGAATTACCAAGTAATTAAGCATTTTGACATGGCAAATGAACAAGGAGCTTGGTGTGGTCGAAGGGATAGAAGTGCTGCTAAAGAGGGTCTTGTACTTGTGATTAATGATGTGATCCCAGGTTGCGAATTCCAGTTATTCAGCAAGATGTCACTCAGAGTTCTTCCCTGATGTGTAAGATGTCTGTGATCAAAACAGCCACTTGGTTTTGCTGAGGAAATGTTTGGAAAATCCAGTTTCCTCCTGCAGCTTTGTTTTCCCCAAGGAATGAGCTGGAATTAGGGGAAGGTCTCACGCGCCGCAGTAGCTGTGGAAAGGTCAGAAGCTTCATCCCTCCTAATTCACGTGACAGGGTCCCAGAAGGGAATCGAGACCTAGAACTGGTACTTTAAAAGTATTGGGGGGAAAAAAGGGCATTTTGAAAACGTACCACATCTTGCAAGTATGTTAGTCTAAAGTAATTTGGAATTAAAAATCCAGAGTATTACTCCTTTTTGTTATCTCTTTCCTTGTCACGCCTCCAAGACGGCCAGATTGTAGCTTACCTTCATGTCTTGGTTCATTATCCACTGCACTTACTGGAAATCTTCAGTGACTGTGGTGGATGTTGGATTGCTGCTTTGGTGGATACAAATACTCAGACTTCTATCTTTCCAAACTGCCATCAAAAGGCTGGAGTTCCTTCTCAGCTCAGTCTAAACTCCTTGTTGAATCTGTTGAACTGAAATGCAGTCTTGTTTGAAGCATTAAAAACTCCTATAGATATTTCACAGGATTTGCTCATCTATTAGTTGATATTTGTTACTAATTAGAGTTAATGCTGTCTCTTTAGGAACAAATGTTCATGAAGCCCAACGTATTCTCAATGAAAGTGGACTTCCCATCACGTCTGCAAATGACCTTGAGGATGCAGCAAAGAAGGCAGTGGCCAGTGTTGCCAAGAAATAACTTTTTGCGGATATCACTGTGCAGAGTTTCAGAAGGCATCATTCCTGTCGTCATTTTGAAAAGAATTAATGGAGTTTTTCTAAGTAGTTATCGTTGTTGATGGACTTATTTTGGAATGCATGATAGATGAAGGCCATATTTTTCAGAAAATTTCCAACTACTGTCTTTAAAATTAGTGTATCTTCACCTTTTAGTTTTCATCTTTAATATTATGTAATATTTCATTTCACCCTGGGCTCCTTTTTTGCTTTTTTCAAAAATTCTCACTGATAACACAAGATACAATAATGAATAATTGATTTCTATCAACAGGACTGTTCTTAATCAAACACATGTAGTTCATGTATTTTTTAAGCAATGCTTTCTTTTTTATATTGTAAAGAGATGACAAACTAATAATAGGTTAACGTATTTTTATGAACTTCTCCAATAATATACAAATCTGTGTGCTTACAATATCTATTTTTATTCAAATGAATGATGTTTATTTTCTTTTTTAGAATTGACACACTTTGCCTTAAGGTGATTTTTTTTTAAGATGCAAAAGGATACCTCACAGTAGGAAGAGAGGTTGAATAGTTGATGATAAAAGGACCTTCCATTCTTATACTGTACCCATATGCAGGTGAAATGTGATTCAGGGTTACAGTTTTTGAAGTGAGGTCCAGTGTTTCTAGGTATAATGCTGTTTTACAGAAAATATTAGTAGAATGTGTATGTCAGTGGAAAAAAAGGCTGCTAACTTCTCAAAGTAAACTCCTTCATATGTATATTACTGCTGTGAGGATTTAAAAGATGAGAATGTGAAACAGTTTTCTATCAATAGCACAGGCTATTCTTCAAATAATTTAACATCCAAAGAGGAATCTTATATTTTGGGGAATAAAATGCAAATTAACATTTCAGTTTTTAAAATATTTGTCTTTTTAGGCATCAGTACAAGTATATACATGAAAAAAAATGAGTCTCAGTACTTGACTGAGTATTGACTGAGATTTGATTATATATTCCTTTGTAACAGTCAAAATTCAGGCTGTTAGTTACAGAAATCATTTATTCAGGGAACAGAAGATGAGGCCAAATGGTTTGTGTAACTTAGGAACTCAATACAAATCTCAGGCCAGGAATTACATGCTGAAATGCATCAATAAATTTGAGCGGTGAAGAAATGAGATAATACTGTGATGCGAAGGCTGTAGATTGGCAGTGTTAAAATTTACCTAGTAAATTCTTAATTGTTATTTTTGTGAAGCCTTCATCAATACCACCCATAACATGGAAAATGTAAATAATTTTTTGTTAAAACTGCTAGGTTCAAAATACATTATTTGCACTAATTTCTGCCTCTTTATGAAAATTATATGGATAGATTTACTGTCAACAGTCACTCACGTTTTTGATCATTTTCTTCTGTTTCTGTTGCTTAAGGCAGAAATGTCTGACTGTTATAACAGCAATAAATATGTCACTAAGTTTGTACTTACTGACTCGCTGAAAGAGAAGGGTATTGTTGGCAGATCTAGTGAAGGTGTGTATTAGTGCACTCATCTAAAAGAAATGTTTACCTCACCACAATAAGCAGAAAAAAAATCACTCTGTGTATTTTAATACTGGAAAATAAAGGCATTCTGTGGAAGAACTGTTAATACAATATGGTTACACTGACTGTATAACTTTTGGTCTCAAGACCATTATGTCTGAACATTATTATTCTGCAAAGATTAATACTGGCTGCACTGTTAGTCAAATAAATGTCAAAATGAACCCAATTAATGACTTTGTACTATAAAATAGAAGATTGTTTAATTTGTCTGTTGTGTTCTGTGTTCTTCAGTTGAGCATTTTGTCATGGATGGGTGCAATGAAATGCATGAGAGTTTCTTTTCAACTGGATAATATTCTTTTGCACATGTTCCTTATCTAAAAATAACTTTTTATCTCTCTGTCTCGGTATATCTCCAATTTTCAGATTAGTGACAGTTGCATTCCCACTAAGCCATATGCAGAATAGAACATTGTCTTTTGCAGATGGTATATGGAGAACTTCATGCGCTTCAGATGTGTATTTTTAACCCAGCACGTTTGACTTGTGCCAAGGCCCTTTGTGCATTTTGCTTGTTTGCAGCAATGTTATGGTCTGGATTGTGTCTATTTGCAGAGGTCACTTCTGCATGTATGGAAATCTATGTAAGGTTAGTCTTATTCTCCCTTGCAAAGAGTTTTAGTTACCATTCCTGTACTTTTAGCTGTCATAAATAATTTTGTGAAAACACAGTACTGGGAAGGGGTGCCTTTGTCTTTGCTCTGGCATGTGGAGCCACAACCTGGCAAGGAGCAGGTTTCCTGTCCTCAGCAGCTGTCTGCCTGATTGCTGCTTTCTCCCTGCGCTGGCTGAATGCAAGACTCCACCTAGCCCATTCCAGCTTAAACCCAAAGGAGAGGTATGGGAAAATCGCCCCTCCTGCACAGAGCAAACAGCAGCGTAAGCAGCAAGTAAGTTCCACTTAATCCCCCTTGTGAACGTTTAAGTGGTATTTCGTTAGTCTCTAAATCTTTAAATTTCAGCCAATATTAATAAACGTCTGTTTGACTGGGCATTTAGAAAGAAAAACAAGAGGAAACTCTTAATGCTGACATTGTATTATCTCTTAACAAGATACCTTTAAATTCTCCTAAGGAAAGTGTAACAGCTGGGATTTCTGGAGTAATAGCCTTAACGTTCATTTACTATCCTATTTGTCAGGCCTTTTCTTCCCTGCATCAGTAAAAGCAGCTGGTATCAAGCAAAATTGCTGTGACTGAAACAGCATGTCAGTGCAAATCAGGCACTAGAGGAGATCCCAGGCAGGCCCTTGTCCTCGCAGCAGAACCTGTTTCTCCAGACCAGAGCGCTGCTCCGTGCCTGCCTCGCCTCCCAGGGGTCCCTGTTTGGTCACCTGGGGCACCTCTGGTTATTGCGCCCTGGCTTGGCGCCTGTCACTGCCTCGTGCTGGGTGTGCAGGAGGGGAACGTGCCCACGGTTAGTGCACACTGCGGGTCTCAGGGCCTTTACTAGGTGCCCTGGAAAACACCAGCGCTGCAGCCTGGGAACTGACTGTAAAATGTGCCTGATTTTCCTTTTTATTTGACTTTCAGAAAGCTCATGTTTCTCTTGAAGTCAAGGCCAGCTTGAGCAAGAGCCAGATAGAGGTAAGCAGTTCACTGAATATATTATCAACCCAGTCTTTCCCCTTCCTCAGTAGGATTTCATTTCCCTTTCCCCCACCTTTCCATCCTCACAGCAGCCTCCCTGGTGCTCCCTAGGATAGCAGAGACACTGCAGCGCTGGGTAGGTGTGAACTGAATCCTACCTGTCCAAACCAGGGCGCATGGAAGACATGGAGATGTTTAGGTTAAAGCAGGAAAGATGGGATAGATGGTGACATGATTGAAAAGGTTGTTTCAGGAAGAGAGAAGAAAAAAAATGCCTCTTCAAGGAGAAATAGGCGTCTTTATATCCATCTTGGACAAGTCA
>JAVCKT010011859.1:14020-32089 GCA_032273925.1 Rhynchotus rufescens | reverse complement strand
CTAATCCCAAATCAAAGAGCTTGCTTTGAGTAGCCCTCGCACTAAAATTTCATGCACCACTTGCACTGCACTGGCAGAGTTGTGCTATTTTTTAGGGAACTGGTGCCAGCATTTCTGTCTAGAAATATACCAAACTGTAAGCTAACAGATTCATATTGTTGCATGTTTTGATAACTGCGATTTATTTTCTTTCCTGGTTTTGGCTGTGCCTCCAGTTTGCTGGAATGGGCTGAAAGGGTATTCAATACATTATAATTGTAATGTACAATACCCTGTAAGGAGGACTGGTCTCTTGAGATGTTAGAGCACCAGTAACACCCCATGACTGTTCTAGTTTAAAATAACCCTTTCTTCTGGCAAGCGGCAGGACTTTTTGAAAGCATTCAAAAAGCGTGGTAAGCACTTTGAACATTGTCAGCAGTGGGCAACATGGCACATGTACCCGACTGAGCTTCCTTGTGTGACTTCAGCAGAGTTAATCCTGATCTACAGCTTGATTCTGCATCAATGTATTTTTATATGCATGTCTGTTTTTTAAGCTAGTCATTCAAGTCAGGTGTGAATTCGGCCCAAGGAGATCCCTGATAAGCATGTATGAAGCAAACTGTCCTTTTGATGGTAGAATTTCTAGGTATGAACTTTACTTCTCATCTTTGCCAGCACTGCGTAAAGTAGGGTTCACCTCAGGATTTTTGAGTTTCTCAGAGTTCTCACACATGACTTCTTGCTAAGTTGTAGGGTTATCCATTTAACTACTATAGCTAGAAAATCCTGTTTGGATCATATTTACATGTCCGTACATCTCCATAAATTCACTGAGATTTTCATGGATTGAGAACAGGATCTCTTCATTCATCATAAAGAAACAAAGGAAAGTACCAAGAAGTATATTCCTAATTCTTATGTGTCTTTAAGTAAGAAAAAAGAAATTCCTCAAAGCAGTCTAATAAGAATTTCAAATTTCAGAACTTCTTTTCAGGAGATAAATCACAAGAAATTTGCTGCTGTGTTGGCGTAGAACATACTTTTCCATTAATATAGACTTCTTTCAAATAATCCAAACCAGATAACTCCAAATAGAGGCACATTAAGGCTTACTAATTTGTACTGAATCACTTTATATTTATATTGCTTCTGTAAAATATATAACTCTTATAAAATAACTAGCTAATATCTGCCACCCGGCAGCTTCTAAGTACACAGATGCAACTGTCTTAGGAAAGGAAGCTCGATGTGATTATTTGTATTTGTTGGAACTGGATTTTGAATATCTTGCTTTATATTTAACATTGCTGGGCTTTTTAATTATAATTGCAAATGGATAGTTTGAGTTTGAAAACTCTGAATGTGTGGGTCTTTGAGTACAGAAACAATAAATCTTAGGACATAATGAATAGCTTGGATGTAAAATACATAATCCAGCAGCAGCTGAGGTGGGAAGTTATGGTGTTTACCCAATACACAAAGAATTTAAAAGAAATCTTCCTTTCTGTGGCTATGCCAAAGATATAAAAATATGCAAAAATTATCGAGAAAGCCTAGTCAATGATATGACAAATACTGTCTTTTCACCCTGAAAAAAAATGCAGCACATGTCCCCATTCTCTCTGTTAAATCAACAAGGATGGCACATTTCATTTAATTTTTGGTAGTATCAACTCACAAGCTAGAGATTTTATTTTTTGTCAATTGCTGTCTGTAAACTGAGCACCTGATGGTTCATACACCATGTTTCCACAACAGTAAGTTTCCCTTTCTGTCCCTTTAGTTTGTCCTGATACTGTTCTAGGTGAGCTGTCAGTTCTTGCCAGGGAATGAGTTCTGAATTAGATCCAATTTTTTTCCAGAGCCTCAAAACTCACTTTCCTCCTCTCAGGAGACAAAGCAGACCTTGGACATCTTTTAGCCTTTGTGGTTTCTAGAAGCCATCTTTAGTTTTAGATAATTTCTACTTTTTGGCATAAACTCTGTGAATGAAACTGGTTCCCAGGAACATAAAACCCAGATAGCTCAATTTAGCCTGACAGATATTGTCCAAAAAATAAACAAATTGATATGAAAGGCCTTCTGGGGATAGAGCTCAATTTTAGCACATCTGTTCAGCTTCTTAGAACAGGCACATTCCCTTCTATCTTTTAGAATTTATTCAGGTCTTTTAATGTTGATTACCCCATCTGCTCTCCTCACTGCACGTAAGAAAAGCTAAATAGTGATGGAGATAAATTACCTTGTCTCAGCACATGGAAAGCACTGTCCATGTGCTCCAGTGGGGCTGTCAGGGGATAGAGACCAGCAGCCTGGCCACCTTCACCTTGAAGGTGTAATGGAGGGGCCTCTTAGTAAAGATTATTTATTCCCTGGAGCACCAGATCCCTTTCAATCTCCCAGAAAATACAGAAAATGAATTTCCATAGAGCAGAGCAAATTGTCACCTCCTCAGCCAAATGCAGTTGCTCATCTGGGGTGGGCACAGACGTGGCTGGCACATGACCTCGGATTGCGGCCCCTGCTATAACTGCCAACCTGTCACACGGAGGGCGCTTCTGCAGTGAACTTCCTGGAGCTTCATTCACCTCATTGGCTTGGCTGTAGGACAAGTCTGCATTGCATGGGCCCTAGGGAACTCACACCCATAGTAAGTGAAACACCAGTGCTCCAATGGGCTTTCTGCCCAGATTAGCATTGACTTCTCCCAATAAGCTTTGCTAGTTTGTTGGCTCTTGCTTAACAATTGCACTTATAGAAATTCTTTTCATTTCATCTGAGGCTGCATACACTAAAGTACCTGAATCACATGGATGAAGTCGTTGCAGTACAGAATTAAGGGTTTTGGTAATCTTATTTCTGAATTCTGCTTCTGGAAGTTTTGGCCTTTTTAGTAATAACCTTGACTCCGAAGTCTCTATCTGGTTATGATAGCTATATAATTATATTCTTCTCTAGTTACTGGTATCTTTTCTTAATTCCTATTGATGTGATAATATCTTTTTAGTTATCCTCATATCTGCTTGCCTGAGAATATGCCTCCACTTCCATAAAACAAACTAAGATTTCCAAATAAACTGATTTTGGACAATAGTATAATGGACATGATCCAGTGAAACAGGCTTCCAAGAGTTTTTCTTCAATTGAAGTTCAAATGACATAGATTTTAGAAAAGACACAGTTCACACTGGACTCTTCAGGTCAGTTAATTTCTAAAAACCCAGAAGATATGACTCTATTCTTGGATGTAAAAGCAGTCTCAGGAGCGTGTTAAATATATTCTATGATGTTGGGAAACAACATATTGCTTCCTTCATCTGCTTGCACAGTGTGAAGCATAAATGAAGCTGAGTTTTCTAGGAGCTCAATAAACTGTAAAAAACTCCTAGGCAATATCAACTGATCATATTAAAAAGGGGTTGAGGAGATTAGATTATAGAATCAGTAGAAATACCTGTTTGGCTGAGATTATTTGCTATTACAGAATGATTGGAAAAGTTTTTGATTATAAAATGTATCTATTCTATCAATTTTGTGCAGTTCTGACTTTGCTCAACTCTGCAGGCAAGTGGGGGGTAGTAGCTCCTTTCATAGACAAAGCAGGATGTGGATGAGAAGAGAATTTGCTCACAGTGTGCACTCAACAAGCAACATGAGTGTGTGTCCAAAATATTGTCTTCCAACATATTCCCCATAATCCACTTGCTTTTTGGGGGCTCCTGCTGTCTTGTGCTCCATGTGTCTCTCCTGCTCCACAAAAAATCCCTGGAAAATTCTCACGGTAGTCTTACTTGTTCACAATTTCAGACATTTCTTCATCTGAACTCAGAGTTGTTCCTCCCACACCCTGCATCCCCCAAACAATCTGTTAAGATTTCTTTGCCAGTTTTCAAGTCCAAAATCGTCTCTGTCTCCTCCATCCTCCTTTCATTTCTCATCCGGGATTCATTGCTGCACCAGTTCTAAGTGCTGGCCTTGCCTCAGACCACCATAAATTTTTTGTTTTTAGCCAACAACACTTCAGCCAAAGATTGAACTGTGAGGGAAGGACCATTCATTCCCGTCTCCACATCTTTACTTTGCAATAGTCTAGCTCATCCATGCTTTTGAAGCAAATTTTTGAAGAAAATAGTAATGGCATGAATTAGGATATTTACATATATGCATCTTGATTAAAATCACACAAAGCATGCTAATGCTGCCATTAACTTTTAAAAACTCAACTTTACAACATTTATACTTTGTATATTAATACTTAAAATGTTTATTTGAAGAAATATGTGCATATATACAAGCATATGTTGTAACTTTGTAGAAGAGTCAGAATTAAAACTAGATAAATGCCAACTCTCAATTTAAGCTCTGCTCTCTTCAGTATATGATTGTATCTCACATAAGCATCAGATCATCAGCTTTTAATGTCTCTGCAGTGAGGCAGGGCTACCTGCGAATCACAATCAAAAGAATCCTAATGCCAGTTAAAAAGTATCATGGTCTGTGGAAGAATAAGAAAGAATAAGGAATATAGAAGAATAAGAAATAATTTTTTCCCCATCCTAGCAAGTTCATTTTTTTATGTAGAATCACAAATTCAATGAAGTCATCATTCTTTAATGAAGAGAAAAAAACAGCTCTCTAAACAACTTTGAAAGGTAAGAATCTTCCCCAATTTACTTAACATTACTTTATTCAATGGAGTTTATAAAGTTCATTTAAATAACAGGAGTTATGAAAGTCCAGAATGCCTTTTGGTACTATTTTACCTTATTTCCCAACTTGCTCCCTTCTCTTTTTCTCTACCTATTCTTTTTTTTCATCTGTTCCCTTGCTAAATTTGTAAATAAGTGCCTCTCTGATACTAGCAGTGCCTGGTTTCCTACAAATTTATGTCTGATGTTTTATTGCCACTTAAATTAAAATTTTCAGTGGGGGCACATAAGACCATCTGTGCATTCTCAGTCTGTCTAATGATTTGAGCTTATCTTGCAGGTTTTCTTTCAGATGAGGCTTTCACAGAAGCTCTCTTTTCTCCTGACCATCCTAGTCTCAAATAGCCTGTATTATTTTGAGAAATTCCTGCTCTCAGGATACTTATTTGATGCTTGACAGCGTGTTCTGAAGTTGTTACGGGCAAATAGACAGCCTAACAGATACAGTAAAAAAGTAAAGTAGGATGAGGACCTGAAACCAAGTGGAAAACAAAAAATTTCAATCTACTTCCAGAACAAAGCCCTAAATTGGCTAACTTGTGTTATTAGTGTCAGTAAGTTAGTAACAGTAATATTTTATAATCTGTGCTCAGAAAGCTCTAGAAGAATATGGGAAGACAAAAAGATGGAAAAGATGAAGGAGAGAAGTGAAAAGTGAGACTATGCCAGAAGGGAAAAAAGAAACTTGGTGGAAGTGAAGCAGCAGTAGACAGGCAGGCAGCTTGGAGTGGGTAACTGTCTTTAAACTCACCACACCTTTCTTATACAGTTTGGTTTCTTTAAGGCAGCTCCATGTTTTGAGAGGCTTTTTCTGATCCAGACATAAGATGTTATGCTCTGCCACATGTAAGAGCTGCAAGACTGCAGCAAGCTGTAGTGTTCAGACTTTGCCTCTCAGAAACCTGCCAAAATTACAAACAACAGATGATTAGAGCTGGATTTTGTATCAAGTGAGCTTTACCTGATGTTGTGACTTGTTATTAACAGCCTCCACACAGGACTGCAGTCTGCCTGTGATCAGAAGGATGCTCTGACACAGCCGTGTAATAGGTGGCAAATATTACGTATGCTTTACCTCAATCCTCAGTCAAAAAACACCAAATAATGAAACTAGTCACTTCCATTATGATAATTCTGAGAAACCACATGAAAACACCTTTCACACAGGCTACTCTGGTCTGGCTTGTCCTTAGCAATGGATAGTATTCTTTAAGTAGCTAGATAGCATGCTGCTAACAAGCCAGCTGGTTACTTATTAACATACAGGCAAAATTTGGTTATCATTCATTTTTATTTTACATGCACCATATTACTGCATCTTTACTAACTTTCCCGTTTATCATAACCCCCTCCCCCTCTGCCAATAGTATATAAATTGAATCCACAAGAATGATCTATTTTAAGAGCCATGATATCTGGCAAACACCAGGATGTTTATGTGGTTTAGTTATGACTAACAAGTGCTCTCATTAAACACCAGGTGCTACACATCTAAGGATATCACAGGTGGCCTTTATAACTCCTAGTCTTACAGTCTTTCAAGATTCCTTTTTTTAACATTTAGAGTTGTATTAATGATAAGCATCAACTATGAGGCGTTGCATGTGCTTCTAGCTTATAGCAGTTTTATCTAATACATTTAGGCCTAAGTGTTTGGCAGTTTTCAACATGAATTGCGTCAGCAGACTGGTGAGCTTTATGAAAGAGCAAGTGTGGGTTTGCGCTGTTACTTGGTGTATCACTGGATCAACTTGGGGCTACTTGGTGACCTGAGACACTAGAATCATATCCCAGCTCCTCGGTTCCCCCCACTGGAAATAATAGAAGGGATTCAATACTGCTGACTTCTCTGGAAAGCATGGTGATGTCTATAGATGAAAACAAAAATAATTCCTACTACTGGACCTGACTTTTCATGGTCATCCCCTATGTGTTCTCTAATCATTCAGCACACACAGAAACCCAGGCATTACAAGGACCAGGAGCTGAATTCCAGATCTACAGGATAGAAGTCTACACATGAAGTAATTGTTTGGACTCTCTTTATAGTCAACAAAAAGAAATGAGAACCTCTAGGGGGTGATTTATCTCATGTCCTAAAACAATAAACTAAAATAGAGCAGATGAATCCCATCTTGAAAGAGTCGGTCTGCAATGACTAAAAATGCAGTTGAGGAAACTAGTTCTTAAGTAAAAACCTACATTACAGACACGTAAGGGTCGTTAAAATGATTCCTTCTGATGGTATCTGTTGTTCACAGAAGGGACCTCAGGAGGCTGTTTGCCTCTGACCTCTTCCTGTGCAATGACCTCTCAGACTGAAGGACCCTCTACCTCCTGCAGAAGGGTAACCAGAAGAAAAAAAAGAAACTTACAGTCTGCTGGCAGTGTGCTCGGTACAGAGATCGTGTGAAAGAATCACTGTCTTTACTAATACAGCAGAAAATGTCCTCCCACCTCAGCCTCCCACCTCCCACCTAGACCTTTTCTTGAAACATGCAGTTAAAGACTCTTCATAAACATTGAAGTATTAGTAAATGACTGACTATCCAGCTAAGAAGATACATACTGCTTTTACAAAAACACTTGTCTTTGTGTGCCATACTTACAGCAGAAGTCCCTATGGAGCCCCATTTTGGTCCTAACTGCTCTGTGCTAAGTGCTGTGCTATCAGCTAGAGACAGTCTGTACCACAAAAAGCTACATAGGCAAGAGAATCAAAGTATTGTGGTCCATCCCTTACAGATGGGGTATTGAGGCACAGAGAGATTACAAGCCAACTTGCAAAAATTACAAAGGAAATCTGTGGTGGGACCTTGGCTCTCCCAAAGCACTGTCTATAACCACATGCTTCTTCTGGCATGCAGCAATATTGCTAGTTTTGGGGTTAAGTGACTCTTTTCTAGTAGGATGGCTGTTACAGCTGCTATGTAATTTGCTCTTTCTGTAAGTTGGCTTAATTTCTTGTAAGTGAAGTGTTTTCCAATCCAGTGCATAACTACACCATCTCCAACCCTACCATATATGCAAAACTGAGTTGTTAGCGGGGAGAGAATGGTAGAAATCACTTAAGTAACTTTCAAGAAGTGTCAAATGACCCAACTCCTCAGCCAAAGGATGTGGAGACAATCAAGGCTGTAATGACGATAGCTTGAAAACTAACAGGTTACTTTGAAATATTCTCAAAACGGAGCTAAAAGCTTATAGTCACACATATGTAGGATCAAGAATCAAGTGCTGATGTATTCCAATTCCAAGTGTGGAGAATTTACACACGGTTCATTTTCAAATGCATAACATTTCCAAAAATATGTTTTTAGATTTGCAATTAAAATCCAACTTGTAAGCACTAATTATAAAAAACATATGAACAACACTTTTCAAGAAAGATAGATTTTTTTCCCTCTAAAACTTGATTAAAAAAAAAAAAAGGAAAGGAAATTACTCGATTGTCAAATATGTCGAATGTAAAAGAACAAAATTTCAAGAGTAAATTGTATTTTGTTTTGAAATGCTTAGTAAAGATATGATTCAATATTATTGTTCAGTGGCAAGCACATACAATGATTTCAAAAAAAATACTCTGCTTCCAGTAATAGTATTAATCTCATCCTACAAATAGGGTAGGATTAACCAGATTCCTGTCTCTTATGCTTTTAAATCACTTTTAGGTCCAGTATAATACTTGTATTAACTACGGTTTATTTTTTTTCCTACATAAATCAGTGCTGTCTAATGGTTATCGGTATACCATTCGTTACCTGTTATTCATTCTGCAGATTGGAGTTTCCAGTCCTGAAAGCTCTTCATGGACAAAAGTTAGAAATATATCACCAGAAACTCCATAGATGGAAGAAAAGGATAGTTTCAGGAGAGTATGACTGTATTATAGAGTTTTATGTGTTTTCCTTTCACTTTTCATGAGACCTATTTCTAACATTTTTATTATATAAAATAAATATTTTCTCTCACACACAGTAATGGATTAATATTATGATTTCAGAATCTTATTTCTGTATAACACGACAACTGTTTAATATGGAATCTGTGAGATTATATCTAGCAATGAATAGCAAAGACAGAATTATCAAATTTTCCATTCATGTCTCCAGAAAACTAGATAAAGAAACTTGAAAGACTGATTTAAGACTGATTAAGAGAAAGCACTTGCATGTTCAGTTCATAAATAACCTTTGCTCAGTATCATAAGGCAAAGTATCATAACTGAGGCAAAAAAAATGTTAGCCAAATTCAAATGAGAGTGGAATATTAATTGGGAAAATGAGCTCTTCATATAACATATGCTATAATAATATCAAACAGGAAAAAACAAAGTGTTTTTTTTTCCACAAAAAGATCCATATTTACCTCCCTGATAGAAGGGGAGCTTTCACTAGGTTATTTTGTAACTACCTGTTACAAATTCATCACAAATTTGATCAGAAAATTGTCTATATAAGATGTGCAGATACCAAACTGAGCATTCATCTAATGAAGTAAGATGTGGATGGGAATATTCTGGTGAAACAAAATTTTCTCCAAAAAAGATCATGTATCGAGCGAAAATACTTTGTTTGGAAAAGCTTTTGTCCAAAACTAGCTGTTGATGGATCTTGGAGAGCTAAGATGGCAATAATCTATCTGTGCTCAATAGCAGTCTGGAAACATTATAGGAGTCCCAACAGGTTGTGCACCTCAAGTAGAAGATGTCATCTGTAGCTATGATTAAAAAATGTTTAACAAAACACTATTTCTCCCCAAGAAAACACTATTTGGTCAAAATTGAAAGTGTTTAGAGGAATTATGTTTTCAAATAGGTTTTTCTGTGAGAAGGCTCATCAGTTCTCTGGTAGAACTTCTAACTGAAGTGCCGAGTAAGAACTACCAGGAACACGGAAGAGTTTATTCCCTTAGCTGGCATCCTCAGCTTACTGGGCCCATGAAGTCCCAATCCACATTAAATCTACATTCATTTCTGCATCATGTGATTCCTTGATTTTACATGGAGCCCTTGGACTTATGATAGGGAATTTGCCATAGAATGTTTTAATAATCCTTCCTGTGATTTTTAAATTTATTATACCCTTTGCAAAGATCGCAAAATAAATTCAAGAAAACATTATGAAACCTGTCCTTTCTTTCTGCCAATGCCAGTGGTAGCTCTTGGTTTGAACTCTCTCTGTGATCAGCCATGGGTGTCTCCAGCGTTCTGAGCTGTGAGTGCAAAAATCTAGATATTCCCCATGCTTTACTCTCATTCTCACATCAAATGTCTCTGAGAAGGGCTTCTCGCCTTGCCCCATGGCATTCTCTTTGAAGATAATGTGCTCCACACCCTTTTCCCTAATCATTCTTTCTCCTTGGACAGAGACCTCCACCACACAAAAGCCTGGGCCTGTTGCTGTTTCCTTTTTACTTGCAGCAAGATAATACCCTGGAAAGCTAAGAATGCAGGTTTGCTAATTGCCAAAGCACTGCCCTAGGATGTCAGCCTACAGCATTATTGTACTGCTTTTTTAGAGAAGCACTCTCATGCTTTTCTCCCATACTCCTTTCTCCCATGCTAAGAACTATGCAGAGCTACCTCATTGCATTTTCAGACCTTAAAAGCATAAATCTTCTGCAATTGAAGGCAGCCAAGTAATTCATACTTAGCCCAGAATCCAGACCCTGCACTGTATGATCCCAAATACCAGAAGCCACAAAACACCCTGAAATCTTTGTAAGTATTTTAAAAGACTTAATACAAGAAAGACTCCCTAAAACTAGCCTGTGCTGGATGGGAGTTTATTAGATGAAAATATAACTTGGGAAGAGAATTCCTCACACACCAAAATCCAAAACCAAATCCAAAAATGATTCTTACCATTGCTAGTATATTAGTAGTCTAAGAGAAATTAGAGTGAAATGATGAAATATGATGACTACTTTTAGTCTTGAGGCATGGTTAAGACACATGAACTAGAATATCAAACTTTACCAAGGACTCTGTGCCTTATCATTGACATACAAGAAGAAAGTGAAATCATATCTCTCCCTTCCATATCTTCCATATCTTCCTGAACTTACCTGGCAAAGGCATAGTTAAGCATAATTAAGTCTGGTATCAATATAGTCCAAATATATAGGGTCAACAAGCAGTAGTCAAGCCTTCTTTCAGTCCCTCTCACAGCTATCAACAAGTTGAACAGCCAGAGTTTCATATGCCAGAGACTGAAGTTCCTAACTCTAGGATCCACCCTACACTGCCATAAAACTTGTTCTCTAAAAACCTCGTGCTTCATCTTGAAACAATTGAGGTTTTTTTCCCTCTTAGTCCCCATCTTGGAAGGCCACTTTCATTCTCTATTCTTCCAGTAGATGCAAGTCTTCTTCTGTATAACTATTTTTATGTTGAATTTGCATGGCTTTTGCTTTGAACAAAGCTCAAATTTCAACAATTCTTCTCTTTCCTAGATATTACCTGTCTATGAAACGCATGGATGACTAAAACACTCACCCCTGCCTTTGCTAGGCTAAACAAGACCAGCTCCTTTTGATCTCCTATAACAAAACTGGTTCCCCTATTTCTTATTTGACATTGCAAAAAAAAAAATCCCCTGATAAGTAGCTTCCTTGTGTTCTGCTCTGCCTGTTTATATCTGTACTGTTTCTGATTTTCCATCCAGATTATAAGCGCCTTGAGTCACGAACCATTTTCCTGTTTTGTCTCTATGAGCCTCACAGTGTGACCGTGACTATGGTTCCTAGGTAGTTTATTACCCTGGTACAAATATTCATAATCAAATACAGCAGAGTTATCTAAAATCCCATTAAAAAGTGAGGGGATAATGGCATTGTAAATCAATTTTTCCCAAGTTTCCAAACATTTCCATTTTGATTCCATCTGAGGAATAGGAAATGTTTTATCCAGAATTTCCCTTTTTAGCCAATACTTGCTCACTCCTTTCTTTATCCAATATAAAAAAAATGTACAAGAGAATAAATAAATTCCCCATAATTCATAAACTGCTTTCTCTCTCTGTTATATCCTGAATGCCCTGATGTGCTTGCTGTTTTGGAGGAAAGAAGTTGAGTCACCTGGAGAAAAGAATGTAAGATAGGGAGGTGGCTGAGAACCGTGGAGAATTCATCAGATAAATTACAATACCTTTATTTTTATTGCAGTGGGGGAGTCATCTGGGAGAGGCACTTGATTTGGAAATGGTACAAAGAATTATTTGGAATAAGCTTGTATATGTTTCATTCCCCTTCCAAGTGAGTAAGTGCTGCCTATCTTTCTCAGCACAGGGACAATGTCAGATCATTTCCAAGTTCTGTCTCCACTGCAGACTTTTGCCATATGTGTGTTGGCTTGAGCCCTGCCAGACATAACTGGGCTGACAGAAACTCTTAATGTTCAGACAGTTACAGCAGCAAACTGTACATCTTTTTTTCAAGGAAGAGTGTGTTGCTATGGCAGAACAAAGCCGGTCCTACTGCACCCATGCTAGGAATGTTTTACCTGCACGTCAGCCTATAAGTAAAGCAGTCCAAGTATAAACTTGGCCTTAGTTGCAAGACCCCTGGGGAAGAGGTGGGAAGAATCAAAATGAATATCCAATTAAGGCAGCGATAAGAATTGAAACTGCTGCTCTACATGTCTTCCCTGAAGCTCATTAACACTGAACACTTTATATCATTCTGACAGTGTAAAGAGATATTAAAAAGACATAAGTTATATCAATTATTACATTTTTGTTTTCTTTTAAGACCTTTTCCCCAATCAGAATGGTAAAAAAAAAACACAGTGCTAATAAGAAATCTTGGTTTTCGTTTGTTGAAAAAAAAAGATAATTGCAGAATGAAGGGGCATTTGCATGTTAAAAAAAAATCTCATGCTTTTAGGTGGAATAACTGAGAGAGAAAATGAATTTTTTAGGTGAATTTTTAATTTACAGATAGGACTGTATCACATGCTTTCTCCTTTTGCTCATGTAGAAAAAAAAACGGAGAAAAAATGTAGAAAAAATGGAGTCATTAATATAAGGGTTTCTTTTTTCTTGTAACCTGCAAAGAAATGTCTCTTCCAAGCCTATTTAAAGAAGTCTCCTGCCTTAGACACTGTAAATAACTTAGTGCAGAAATTCCCCAAAATAAGCTTACATAAGAATATGAAAATAAATATTTAGTTACACTGAGTTTTATAAAGCAAGTATCCTTGAGTAATGTCTCTGTATTATCATGACAAGGGTTATAAATAAATACTCTGTAGTGACATGCTCCACAGATTATGAGGTGATAATTATAGCAGAATCTACCAAATAGTTCAAAGAGTGATTACAATGCAACTCATAATTTCTGGATCATAAGGATTCAATTTTAAAGCTGAAGCATTCCATTAATTACCCTATTGTTTATGGTCAGTAAGTAGATGCTATGTAAGTACAGTTAATTTAGTGTAATTCAGCTGGAAGGGTAATGTTATCAAACTAGATTTGTATCCCTGTAGGAGATCTGGTACTTGGAAAGAAATTGTTTAAAAATGTTCAAAAATGTTCTATGACCTATTATTAGTTCCCCAAGATGGCAGAACAACCTTATATCTCGGTTACTTTCTGATTACATGCAAGACCTTTTGATTTGGAATAGATTCCTACCCGAAAAGAAGAAAAAGAAGGAAGAAAAAACTCTAAATATTCACATGATTATAGTGCATATAGTAGAAGGTTTTACCATAAAAGGGAAGAAAGAGAACAAACACTGCATTTGTGCTTCTTATGAAATGATATTTCCCTCAAGCACTGAGATACTGTGATTATCTTTATGAGGCTTTCTTTGCATTATTGGCATTCATAAAGACTTGTGCTCTTTATTCCCACAGTCATATCTGGCACCAGGATAAAATGTCCCAGAATAATGAAGAGCACAAACTCAAGCAGAGGAGTTGTTAACAAATAAAAGAAAATAAGATTTTGGTGAAAAGGGAGACTTGAAATGTTTGTCAAGTATAGCCGAGTCCACTAAGAATGAATCTATATCTATCTATATATACATATAGATAGATATATGTCTGCAAAAGAAGTGGTAAAACATGGTTGCCAATGCAGAAAGCAGTCATTCTGCTAACGTTGATCATTTTCTTTGAGGGTACCAACAAAAGAAGTCCTCAATGCTTAAGGAACATCATCTGTAAGGACATTTTTTGGCATACTTATTCAAGGATAGCTTTCCCACAAAACTCCTCTAAAGCACAGGGAAACCCCCAGAGTTATCAAGGGGACAGGAAATTAAGCAGGGATGAAAAGAAAGCAATCTAGCTAACTATATCACTAGCACAGATTAAATATGGATAGAATATCCCTGTCCCTGAGTATTTGTTCAGGCTCTCTGACGCTGCTAAGATGGCCAAAATGCCTGTGAAGCAGCACCTGAATCCTCACAGATATGGTAGCACCAGCACTGGTTTTGAGTTGCCTTTATAGAGTCGGTTGTTAGTGAAAGGAAAATATTCCAAAAAAAATATGTCCGCATCCAGTATTATATTAAAGTTGTATTTTAAATTTAAAGTTGTATTTTAAAATTAAGGCTTCATTAGTGCAGAAATATATAAGACCATTTTTCAGATTTTTGTTTGGAATACCTAGTTTGATATATAAAAAAAAAACACTAAAGAGACTAAAAACATAGATCTTTGACTAATGAATGAAGTCAAATTTAAAATCCAAATGACAAGAGCAAAATAAGTCCTGCCTTACAATTCCAGAAGTCATGATAGCTTAAAGCAGAAAGTATTCATCTGAGTCTTTTGATTCTTTTCATTCTTAGTTCAACATTTCTTAGTGATTTTTTTACCCTTTTGTAGTGTTTTCAGGTATGTGTTTCAACTAGGAATATCCTGAGGGAACCATAAAGCTGGAAGGTCTTAAAAAGTATAAACACTTCTGCAGGAAACAAAGGCCATGAGTAACCCCAATCTCCAGTTTAATGTTTTCTGCTGCAAGGAATCACTTTAGTAGTTTTAATGGTCGATAAGCAGTATACCTTAAATGCACCCAAACTGCCCTTTATCCATGTCATAAATCTGATCTGATAGTGGAGATGAGCAGGTAATGGGCCTCAGGGGAAATCAGATGTCCTGGCATCAATACATCCTGCTGTATTGCACAATAAGAAACTCAAGTCTGGAACAGTTTGCTAACTGATCATGCATGCTCCAAAACAAAATAAAACAAACAAACAAACAGAACCTGCTAAGTATCATGTACATTGTGGATTAATTCCACAAAAGCCATGAAAAATCAGTTTTGGTTTCATCTCTTCTCCCCTAAGTACATGGCATAGACAACACTGACCAGCTGAATTACAGACCTTGACCAGCTGAATTACAACTTCCATGTTAACCCTTATGTTACCTCATCTTCAGGACACAGAAAGGGAAAGAGTTAGATCTGCTGGGAATATACTTGCAACTGCTGTAGCTCAACGCACACCCAAAAACTTGAGCTGAATTGACTTTTAACATAGACTTGCTGAACCGCTTAAAGTCTCTATGCGAATCTCCTCCTGATGAAATGGTGAACTTAGTACAATTCATTTTTATCTACTTTAAAACTTAAGTTAAACTGAATGAGGGACATTCTAATTCTCAGATCAAGCTTCCAAATGAGAGTATAATATAGTTCACTTCACATATTTAATTTGTTTAAGGCATTCTTTCAAAAAGTCCTCTCATAGACAATCCATGCCTCAATTTGAAATCACAAAAAATTCTACTAGATGTTTAAACAGTAAAAAGTATGATATATACAATGAGAAAAAAAACCTTCAAAATAGCTGAAAACAGCAATAGTCAATAAAATATTTGCCACACAGCGTAGGACTTAAATTATCTCGATCTTTAATTAATCTTTTCTTTCTCAAACAAAAAGAATGTCACAGCTATGTCATTGTTCCATATGTATTTAGTTAGTTAGGCCACATTAAGATTAAAACATGATGCTATCAGAAGCCATGTCTTAAGACCAAACCTTTAAAGTTATTTTCACCTACAAACACAGACACACACACGAGGAGAGTTCTGACTTGGGATACCCACGTTTTCATTACCACAGTCATTTTTTTTTCTGTTCATCCCAAAGCTTGTCAAGGTTTTGTCAGTAAAAACACTCATTTCCATGCTCAGAAATATAGATGATTGAGACCAAAATCTCTGCTTTTGCCAAATTTATCTCTGGCATAGCTATGCTCGCTAGAAAGAATTAGATCTTCAGTTTTTCTCCTAATGTATTGCAGAAAGATGAACAGCTTTAGACATTTCGGGTGGTATTTTCTGTAGACTACATTTTTTGTAAATACCATCCTTACCTCAAAAATAAAATGGATTATATTGTGACACTTGGTATTTATGATCATTCATGCACATTCATTCGTTGGACAGTTGTTCACAATTTTTCACAAAATATGATTATTGTCTGGAGAATGCTTACCTGGCAAAATATAAAAAAGTAATATAATTCAATCTAAACTCAGATCTAAAACAAGACAGTTGGTGTGTCAGTGCTGTGGATAATTTGTTGCCTCTTGGGTTTTCATTGAGGAAAGCAAACATATGGGGCACATTATAAAGTTGTATAAGAACATATGGTACTACAGTGAAATAGTAAGATATGTGACATAGGGATATCCATGATCCATTGCACAGGAAAATTTTGGGCCTCACATTGCTCAGCAGTCATTTTTTTTTTAGCATGACAGAGTGCTTTGGGTTAGATAGAAAATGACTGGATATTTTGGCAGCAGTTTTATAGTGGCTTGATCAGGCCCCTAAGAGGTACATCATTCTGACTGTATAGATCTTCTCTATACCACCAGGAAGGCAAAGAGAAGTATAAATCACAAGACTGTGTTCTGAAAGTTTTATGATTAAAGTTTATTTCTTCAAATAGAGACTTATTTGAGGGACCAGAGAAATTATTGCTAAGTGGGGAGATTCCAAGAAAACAGTCTTTATAAGTTTGATCATATTTATAATCACAGCATACAACTGTAAATACAATGAAATGATGGCATATCAGTCCAGTGGTCCCAATCTGCCACTGTTTCTGTTTGCATGCAGCTACACTGAAAGGAAGAGGGCAGATCCTTATTCATCTTCTCAGATTTATACTTTAGACACTAAAAGCTATATAAGCTTTCTTTTATTTGAAACCATGTAGGAAATCAATATCTTCTTTTCAAAGAAGAAAATGCCTTATGATTTTTGGTAGAATTCTCCTAATTTAAAAAACAGTCATCTTCTGCAGATGTGTTCAAGGAACAACACTCTCTATTAATAGTTTTCAGAACTCAGAGGGCAGCTTTATCAGAGATTATATATATATTGAATATCAGCATAACACCTATTAACCATAGGTCCAAAACAACTCCTCCAGGTCTGATTATTCCCCTGATTATGGAGTGAGTCCTCACATCTGCTGTTTCAGTTCACCTCTACACATTTTCAGCAATAATCAGTGTACGGCATCATGCAGTGTTCTGTTCTTGTACAGTTGGACTTTCTTAGGTTATCACTTTGTAGCAGAGAAGGCATGCATTCACCCAAGGCTTTGAAGTCCATTTCAGTATCCCAAACTTCAAAACTGGATTCTTCTCAAGCCCTAGCTGAATTCAACCAAATTCAAATGTTTGGTTAGATACAGACACAAATGCAAACTGCACATCTTAATAGCCTTTGCTTTGGGAAAGGGAAAGTAATAAGAAATATTCTAAACCTAAGGCCTAGAGAAAGAAGAGATTGAGCCCTGAGAAGTAAATCAGATAGATAAATTCCAAACTTTGAAGCACTTTGTAAATATAGATCTTTGTAGTGCTCTACAGCACATATAAAACACACTTGATTTTCATATAAAAAGCCCCCCAAATCAGGTGCTCTAGTGTGCTGATTGCCCTATTTTCTCGTTCTTAAGGAAAAGAAGAAATTCTTGGCATATGTTTCCTGACACCTAGGGAAAGGAAGGAAGCCAATGAGAAGAAAATTGGATGATGTGGTGAGTGGGGAGGATGGAAGGGGAAAGGAGTATTTAGGGAAAAGGTATTTCAAAGTCCTAAGTGAACTGTAGTCATACACTGGACAGGACAATTCTGCCTGCTACTGCTTCAGACCTTTTTATCTTCTGAGAAGGCTCACATTCAGATGTAGTTACTTTTACATCTTATTTCTTACATCTTCCCTATCTCTTGGCAGAGGCTGTCTGCCATGAGGAGGAAAGTGGGGCAAGGCACAGCTAGGAGTTCTGGAAATCAGAGGTGTGGAGGCTGCTGAAGGAGGAAATGCTCTGGGAGACACTCTCCATGAAAGACTGTACCAATATATTATATACCTGGCTGAGCCATC
>JAVCKT010011855.1:0-17589 GCA_032273925.1 Rhynchotus rufescens | reverse complement strand
ATAAATACTAGAAAATATGGCTCAGAAACATTGAAACACTCAGCCCATTAATTAATATGATTGTGAAGCTAATCTTTCACCTGGGATAAGAACCATTCAGGTGAATATATTTTGCTGTTTGCTAGTGCTGTTATTTTATTTTCACTGATGAATGCTTTTGTAAAGCAATTCTTATTCTGGCATGTTTTTTAAATTCAAAAGAGTTTGAAAGATGCAGGAAGATGTGTTCAGTTTGAGAGCCTTATCATACATATCAAGATAACAAAAAAAAATACAAACTCATATATGCAGGTAGGAATTGAAACAACACAGGAAAGAATTTTGCCTGGCTCTTTGAAATAGTGTTTGCCTGAATACTAAGTAGGCACAAAAAATTATCAGCCTTGAAAACAGTATTTGGTTTAGTGTCACTGATGCCACAAGATGCAAGATAAGAGATAATCAATCTTTCAGTACTAATCATAAGACCAAAAGAGCTTACTTTCCATAAGAAGGTTGTTTTTGCTATCTTTTACTACTAGACTAAAATTTTCCCTCTTCTTACTAGATTTTCTTCATTTAACTGGATTGGCTATTGAATAGAACACAGTAGAATAAAGAAGAAAAGCAAACAAGCCAACAGAGACCCTTGAATGTTACTTGCATCTGAAATTAATTTATCCTGGCCAACTGAGTGTGTTTATCCAGTGAAGGAGCAGAAATTACACCATGTTTCTTACCTAGTCAAGCAAAACACAGCTTGCATGCAAAAGACATGCAATGCATCTGTGACTCACTACCTATTACTATTTTAACAGCACCTAAAGGCATCAATCTGGGCTGGTACTCTGATGTGCTCTATAAACCCTGAGCAAATGAGAGCTTCTGCTTTCAAGAGCTCAGAGACTAAGCACATGGGAGAAGCAAACAAAGATAAGGATACATGAAAACACAAAGTCGTAAGTTCTAGTCTAGTTAGTTGTAACTGGTCTCCAGTGACTCTGTGCCTGGGCAGGGGACTGGACATACTGGCTTCTCTCTTGGAATGCCCTGGCTAAGCATAGAGCTGCTAAGAGCTGTCTTCCTGAAGCCCCACAGCAACACCAGCACAAGGCTGCTCTCAGCTGCATTCAGGATGCTCCAACTCACTGTCACATTAGCAGCACATAGCCACTTGCCTGAGCTTCATAACTACAAGCATTGAATAAAAATAAGGCTAGGATTTTATCGCAGCTCCATCCTAGTCAGTGTGGAGAAAATATATTCTCTAGCGAAGGAACCACAGCACTGGGAAAACAGATTGCTGAGCAAACTTCCAGGAACATCAGGATTAGTGTGATTTTATCTGGTGCGTTTGTCTGCACCTACTAAGCTCATCTGATTCTTAATAGTTATGGATTGGTGAAATAAGGCAGCAAACTTCAGAGAGACTTGTTACAACATGCAAGTGCTTATGGCAACACTTAACGAATCTCCATAGATATTTTTTAATTAATGTTCAAATGTATTCAGAGCTTTCACGCATTTGGGCACCTGCGCAGTCACTCTATGGGGATTTTGCTGGCTAACCTCAAGCTTATAGATGGCCAAATGGTATTGGGCTAAGCATGAAAAAAGATGCAAAAGAGAAAGTTACAAAGCCTTCCCAAAGTCATGGCCATTATTTCTTTTTCTAACATACAATATATTATTATTCTATCCTTCCAGTATTAGAAGGTAGGTAACCTATGCTGTTCTTGTTTATTACCCATGTGAGTGTTCACAGGCAAAGAAAAGAAAAAAAGAGTGGTTCAACTGGATCAAAACACAGTTAATGTACTGAATACATGGTATAGCTAACTCTGCACAGGTTGCCCACCTGTGCAGCACCCTACTACAGCCCACATCATAAGAAGCCTACCCATGTTGCATTATCCATACTTGTCACAGCAGAGAGAATAGAGCTATGGACTGGAGAGTTCACCATGGACACAAAATTGTTCCAAGAAACAGCAAAATACAAATCAGGGCAGTCGTGGAAGAAGACATTGAGAAAATTCTGCCTCAAAATGATGTGCAGTCGGGAAATTACGACATTCTCTAGAAAAGAGGACACTAGTATCTCTCTAAATATGTTCTGTGAGCTCATCCAAGAAGTTTTTATCCAATAACGTCATGCTAAAAACATGCTACTAGCAATTCTTATAGTCCGTTTTACGTCCTTTTTGTACAAAATGATTGCAATGAAGATGCTAAAACTTTTGCCAACATTAAAAATGTAGATTTGTAAATTGATTTGTGGAATGTCCTATGTTCTCTAATGCAGATTGTAATCTCCTCCGAGGTAGGGCAGGAGTCTAAAGTTGGAGGCACTTACATCATTATAGTCTTAACTATTATAGTGATTTTTAGCAAAAAAATATAAAGCATATGGGACAGAGTACAGGGGTAGAAAGACAGGTATCAGAATGCAGTGTTACGATCAGACCACATAAAACATTAAGACATATATCAACAAGGAATAAGCCAAGCATGTGGCCATTTCTTCATTTCAAAGGCACTATAATTTCAGAAGTCTCTAGTCCACAGTCAACGCTTAGCTACCTTGGAAAATCTAGGTGGAGGTGCCTCTGGAATGAAGTTAACATTCAAATTAAGGTCAACATCTGATATAAAATCCCATACATAAGATCAGGTTATTTTCTATTTGTTTGAGTAGGATAGAACTCCTGACTTTTATTTAGTTCCTAGAAAATCTGACTTCAGGAGGGGGTTTGGTAAGCATTCAAAAACCTGTCCATGAACCATTTTGAAAATGTGACTACATGAGATCATTTGACAGGATCTTGCCATGTCAAGTAGAGCTAAAATTCAGTGAAGATCAGCCAAGGATAGACGTTGAATACAAATCCTGCAACTGTCTTTAACAGTGTATCATGAGGATTTAGACAGTCTGCAAAATGCTCAGGGCAGGTAAGGTGAGAAATTAAAGAAAGAGCACAAACTTTCTGTATTTGTGTGCTACGGCTGTAGAACAGAGAGGAAGTCACTGTTTAATCCAATTTTTTACTTTAGGAAACTTTACTTTTGCAAGACGGGTATTTCCACATGTTTGGAAGGAGATTTTTACAATATTTTTACAACTTTCTGCTTCTTAATAAATATATACTGAGCTCCATTCTTTTGCCTGGAACATTCTTGTGCAGTTCACAACAGAAGCTATATTTTGAAGGACTCCTCATCTGCTTCTGGATCTATAATGCCTTTTATTTTTTAAAAAAAGAAAAAAAAATAGAGAGGTCAGCATGAAAAAAAAACGAGACTTTCTGAAGTCCAGGACTTCAGTACAAAGACATGGGGAAAAAGAAGAAGAAAAAATATTAGTAGAATGGCATGTGTATTTGTGCAGGTGAAATAATAAGTTGCTGTGCCTACCAGGAATATCCTGGTAGCCTGAAGAGGGATCGCATGGAAAGGCATGGGTCTGACATCTTGCATTATGCTGCATAACAGGGTGAAAAATATGCAGTATTCTCAGCTAGAATATAAGGAACTGGTTAGATGGGATGGACAGCAAGGATGACACAGTGGTAAATTGAAGACCTGGATTTAACTCTCTGGGTGTCAAATCTGGATTTGATTTCTTTGGAACTGACGGAAAATGAGGAAGGCATGAATCAACACTGCTCGTTTTAGGTGCTTCAGGGGCTTTTATCAAACATAAGTAAAACAGTCATTGTCTGGAAAGGGACATATGAAAGTGTCCTTTGTTTTTAACAACAAAGTCTCATTGTGTCAGCAGGGCACAGCGCCTTATCATGGTAGCACATCTGAGCAGTGACACTGAGGGGCTGTCTAGGGCCCTCATCAGGTATGACAGGCTACAGATTCACTTCCCCAATGAATGACAGTGACCAAAGAAGGACAAGAAAAAGTGGATAGGTTCATTTGTATATTTATCAAGACCTTTGTGTAATTAAAACAGTGGGTTCTCGCAGTGTTAATATAATTTTATTATACTGGGTTTTATTGTGTGGACTTGCCACAAATTCAAGGGTATACCAGGAGAATTAAATAATGAAATGAAATTATGTAAATGCAAATAATAGCTTATTGCATTACTTTTCCTATTACCCCATTCACAACCTTGCTATCACAGAATCACATAGAACTCTAGAGACTGTCTAGTCCAACCCTGCTGCTCAAGTAGGAACACAGAGTATATGGCACAGAGTTGCATTCAGGCAAGTTTTGAAAAGGACATTCCACAACATCTCTTTTCCAGTGCTCTGTCACCCTCATAGTAAAGATGTTCTTCCTCATATGAAGATGAAATATCCTGTATTTCAATTTGTACCCATTACCTCTTGTTCTGTCGCTGGCTGCCACCAAGAAGAGTTTGGCCTCATCCTGTTTACATTCCCCTCCCAGATATTTTGTTCATGTTGATAAGATCCCCTCTCAATATTCTCTTTTCCAGGGCCTGGTTCACTTAGTTTTTCCTCATAAGATAGGTGCTCCTGTCCCTTAATCATCTTTGTTGCTCCACACTGGACCCTCTGTAGAAGTTCTCTGTCCCTCTTGTACTGGGAAGCCCAGAACTGCACCCAATACATCGGGTGAAGCCCCACTAGAGCTGAATAGAGGGGGAGGATCAGCTCCCTCAACCTGCTGGCAACACTCCTCTTATCTGCTACCAGGTTTCCTTGCTGTCTAAATTACATATTTCTTTATATATGCTTGCCTCAAAAGTGCACTCTTTTAGGAGAAAAAGTAAAAAACTCACGTCTTCCTCCTTGAAGCTCTGTATTTCATAGGCATAAGTCCTCAACAACTGATTTCTGGTTTTGAAGGACATGACAAATTTCTGCAGAATGAGACGCTGAAATGGTATTAATTGTGTAGCTGAGGCTTGCTGGGTTTTGATGATGAGGTGTCATATGCTGCCAAGATGTCTTTAAATGGAAGAAAACCACTTACACTGTAACAATACTTGAGATGTAAGAACCATATTAGAAGAGCTGTCACTTTGAGGGTTCTTTTCTTCAGGGAATGGTGCCCAAAGGCCTGATACAGAAAAAACGAGAAATCTGGACAAAAATTAAAAGGAAACTTTGACAGATTTTTGTTTTGTTTTCTTTTGTTTTGTTTTCTCTGAAGTGGAAAGAGTGAGAGACCTGTTTCAAGTCTTCAGTACTTCAGATGAAATACCTAAAAATTAGAGCAAAACTTCAAGATTAGAATATCCAGATCTTTCTGATAAGAATTCTAGTTAGAGAGCTACAAGGAAAAGCTGAGTTATGCAGTCGTTATAAACAACAAAAGTCGTTCATGTGTTATTTTAACACATGAAATATTTAATTTATATTATATTTGTATGTATGATGCTGAATTTTACCTCTAGTTATCGCATTTTATATATGATGATAAAGTACTATGAAAGTTACTCAGTGAATAGTATAAAATATGGAATTATAGCAGTATCACTATCAGGCCTTAAGACTGAGTCATGTTAACTACATTAAAAATACACATATATAGAGAGTCTTTTCAAGGCATTTTTGCTAAAAGTATATGTTTCTTCATTGTCTTTACAGCACTGGGTATCTATTTTCATACTAACAAACACTATAGCTACAATATCCTTTTACAGTTACTAACAAAAATATTGATGCTGTCTATCTGTAACACTTAATTTTTTTGTTGTTTAAAGATCTACCAGAAAGCAAACATACCTTTAAGTTCCTAATATTGCAGTACATCATTATTACTGCATATTTAGTCACTTTGCAGAGGGGTTCCACCGATCACAACAGTAGTTTGTGGTGCAGCTCCTCTGAGATACCTAATCACCTAAATTCATTGCTCTGGGCCAACATAATGCAAGCAGCATAGCAGAGATAGTTTGAGGAGTACAAGTTTTCTCAAATTCTCCCTTAAAAGTGAGTCTTCCTTGTTCCTTTATTGAAACATAAAGGAAGAAAACTGAATCTCTTCCTGATGCAGCTTGTAAGGGCAGCTGAAGTTCAGCACTAGCCGGAACATACAGATCTTGTTTGTGGAGATCTTGCACTGGAGTCACACCCAGTCACTCTCTGCCTTATGGTCTCCGCGCAAGTAAATACTGTCAGATTCACAAAGCTGTGCTTACTCATGGAATAAACAAATGTGAGTGACGTCACTGTCAAAAATAGGTCACGAAATGACAGCTGAGAACTAGAATTTCCCACAAAGACCAACAAGCCAGGATGTAGCCTGAACATGTTGTGGAGCAGTTCTAGCCAAACCAGCAAGTTCATGATTATTAGCGAAGATTTGATCTGCAGGGACTAGAAATTCTTTGGTAGGGAGATGAGACAAGATCTGTAGACTTATTAGCCAGAATATTAAAATGAAGAACCAAGTGACTCAAGTGAAAACACAGAGATGGATATTACTAAAAAGCTCAGCTAGAAGTCAAGTAGATAATTTCCCTCCATTTCAGTAAGAGTTTTGAATGATGTCTTATTCAGTACTGGGAAAACTTATAATAAAACTTTCAATAAAAGCTATGATTCACGTTTTAGAAAAACAAGAGGGATACAAGATTATTACACAAATATTTGGCAGATTTGGCAGAGACTTCTACAGGCACCATGTTAACAAATAAAGTTCTGACTATACTCTCACCAGTTTGTGTTGCTTTTGGTTGAGGGAGCTGCAGGCATCACATCTGCTTGCAGGCAGCCCCAGAAAGCTGTATAGGAAAAACCTCACAGGTTCGATATATATAGAGAGAAGGGGGAGATCTCATGGCTCCAAGCTTGTTTTAAGGCCTGTAAATATGTATTTCTAACCAGAACACTTGAGTTAGAAAGACATGAAAGAATGAGTTCTTTAGCGGTGCTCAAAGTGTGAGACGTAAGACTCCCATGCCATTCTGTTCACTTCCCTGCTGTGTGTCCATGTTGTTGTGTGTGTTGGAGGCTGCAGTCTTCCTCTTCTCTTAGGACCTACCCACTAAGGAAGGCCATGCCACGGTGCACACCTGTTCCAGTACAAACTGCCAAGGCATCTCCTTCTCAGGAGCAAGGTGCAGTAAAGCCAGTTCTTGGCCGGACTGACCCTTTCATAGCTTTTACAGAAGTCTTTTTCATTCACAATATTTCTTAATGCCCAACTTCCTTGGGATCTTTTCAAGATAGGAAAAAGAGAGGACTGGAACCAGTGCCTGCAATGGCTAATTATAGTGAGATTATGTTTTGGACTATGGATAACAGCAAACACTGCAACCTAGCTGTATATCTTTTATGGGGTAGGAGTCTGGTTTTAAATAGGTTTTAAATGACAGAAGTAAACAATATGTAGCAAAACCAAGGAAACAGAAGAAGATCGAAAGAGCACTTAAAAAATTTGAAGAGAATATGGCAACAGAGCCGCAAGATATACATACCTTTTAAACCATTTTTGTTTCCTTATAAAATCAGGTTCAGGATCTGTTTCCAGCACTAAGATGAAGGAAGAAGGCTATGCAATGAAGTAGGTCAGTTGGGACCACAGAGAGGAGAGTGATAGGAAAGACGGAGGGAAAGAGGAAATAAAAATTATGGAAGTGATACAATGCTAAAAGAAGGAAACATCTGCATGTGAGTCCACAAAATTACGGTGAGGGCAATATTTTCCATACTTGCAAGGACATGCAATGATCGAGTTGCCATGGTTGATGCAAGATGATGTGCTGAAGCAAGAGCACTTCCTTCCAAGCTATGAAGACCACTGCTGACCTGTAAGGGAGGTATGCTCCTACTTTTCCTCTTGAAAAGTACCTACCTGGGTAGGTACTGGTACCTACCTCTTGACACCTACCTGGGAAGCACTGCAAGGCAATACTGTGCTGAGCAAGGCAATTCTTGGAGATGGACCCCTAGATTATACACAGCATGTGGGCATGTGGCGGGCCAGGCTAGCCCTGATGTTCTGGTCTAGGCCTGGCAGTATAACTGCAGGTTCACGTGGGGTGAGCAGAGAGCTGGAGAACAAGATGGAGAGATTGCATCTACAGAATTATTTATTACAGTCTGAAGTTTTAACAAACATGTGAGAGCAATCACATTCCAAACCAAAGTGAATTACTGTTAGCAGTAATGATTAAAATAATTCTTTGTGCTTCCAATAGGAGTGCAAATCTCAGAAAAAAAAATCCTAAAAACATGAGAATATTGTAATGACTTCAGCTTCACATAAACCCTCTGAAGTGGGTACCCTTATCTCCATGTTACAGAGGAGGAAACTTTGGCATGAAGAGATTGTGATTTGCCCAAGGTCAAACAGGAAGTCAAGGGAACAGCTCCAATCTCATGAATTCCAGTCCTATGTTTCAATCACAAGATCATTTTTCCTTTCTTTCATTTGATATTTTCAAAAGAAGTAAGATAGAGAAATCGATAATTATGGATTCAAAAGTAACCTTCTCACTATCTCCCTGCTAAAGATATTCAGTATTACATGGGAGTAGAAGAACTCAGTAAACACACATTTTTCTACTTTTTATGTATTCCAAGAGTGTAACTAAGTCTTAAAAATAAAAACAAATTAGTCTTTATAGACATCACCAGTATCAATATAGTTAAAAAGAAGTGCAGAAACAGAATTTAGACCCAAAACTCTTCACTTTGATTTATGTTTTAAGTTCCAGCTCTTTCACTTTTTCTTTTTTTTCCTCTGGACATTAAATATTTAATTACACCATTTAGGCAGAGCTGCTTTGCACATTATTTACTTTTCTTGTTCTCTTCTTAACTAACTACAGATTTTCATACATATCTTTCTCTATTACAGCTCTTTTCTCTCTGATCTAATAGTGCCCTGTACCAACTTTATGTTCAGTCATTGCTGAATGGTATTGCTTTCACAGCTTGCCAATAACTAGGCAGAGTAAACCTGAACATAGAAGTATTTTGTTAATCCAAGGCAAACTATGCTTGCTGATAGTCCCATTTTGATGAAAGATCATTACTAACTGCTTGCTGTATTCTATTCATCAGATTTTTTTTTCATCCACCTATTTCATATTATTTGACAGAGAGTACTCATGCAGTGTTCCTGTGAGCTTCTGTGTGCCCATAGCATCCCTATAAGCCGATAAACTGTGTATGATGCATTTCTCTATATCATTTGTGGAAAGAGACTACCAAGCTGGTTTAGAAAAGATCCAGATGAAAAATCTAGACCCCTTGATCTAAAAGATCATTTAGCCTAGTTCAACACTTATTAAACAATAATGACATTAGCAACATCCTCCAGAGGAGGAACTTGGGACTAGAATTTTCTTTTTTAACCTGAATTAAAATTTGACTTACCATAAGCTGTTATTTTCTTTCACAAATAATATTTACAGAAAGCAGAGGGGAAGAATGCAAAGATGTTAAAAGATTTCTGACAATATTCACTTTAGTACACTACAGCAAGTCCCCAAAAAATCCTCTCCCTGTTGCCCCAGGCACATTTGAGGATCAGGTGCTCATATTGTTTCAGCTCTGGGTAGCACAGTGCTAGTGATAACTTGCAGCACCCCAAGGGAATGGACCTGTATTACAAAGATAACATCCAGTGCTCCTGTCTCACATGACCTACTGATCTGGTCTCAGATCAGCTGATGACATCTTTGGTCATCAGAGGGACTATCTTTAATCTTTCCTCCTTTGGGATCCCATATTACCCTTGTGAGCATCGCCCACATCCCAAGCAAGAAAACATACCTGTAGTTATTATTTTTTCATTCTCCCTAATGATGACAAGGATTCATGTGACATTACAAAAAATCAGTCCATTTCTTTGTTTGGCAGCTATCCTATCTGAAGCAAAAATATTAGTCACTCCTCATGTCACATCAGCGGTGTAGGATTTATCTTCAGCCCTCCTTAAATGAACAGCACTTTCTATTCTAATCATTGGTCCTAGATATTCTCTCTGAATTCTCTCTGAAAACATATAGATAAAGAGCAGAAAATACAAAACCCATAAAGAATAGTAGAGAAGGCAAGCCCTTATCTCAGAATAAAAAGAACTACCTTTTTAGTGACAACCAAAGTCTGACACTCTTACAAGGACTAATGTTATTCTTTAAATGATCCAGACTAACTACACAGACTAGTCATTAAATTAAATACCAGCTCATGTAAACATGTTTAGTTTGGTCCTAGTAGAACAGCCCCAGGATCGTTTGATTTACCTCAAGAAGTGCTTTTGTAGAAAATCAGTGGTGACAAATTGCAGTCCTGGACATCTGTGACCTCTGATCTGCAGCAAGCCATTCCTCATCACTGTGGCCAAGGGCTGCATTTCATGGGGAAGCTGGGCTCCAAACAGGCTCTCGCTAGTAGAGACTTGTGATAGATGGGAGGTCAGTGGCACTGTCTTCCATCGCAAAGGAAGCAGAACAAGAAAAACTGTCAGCATGCAGAAGTATTGGACCAGTGGGGACTTAGATACAGCAAAACCAAAAAATTGGTTAGTTCTACAAGGGCAAATTGCCATTTTCCATGCCCTTTGGGCTTTGCTAATTTTGTTTCATCAAAAAGAGCCACACTCAGGCAAAGGCTGGCTTGCTATAGTTGGGCATGCCTGATCTGCAGAGAACAGTTCTGCAACCACAGAGGACAATGCGTATGATGATAGCAGGTTGTTTTACACCTGTGAGTCACATCTGAGTCACCTGTCCCCATACCAGGAACAGCCAGTCTTCTCTCCAGAGAAAGAGCAAGCTTCCTAGCCGACAGAACAAGACTGACCCAAAGGACAGGTGAGGCATCAGTGTACGTTTGTTCCCAGCAGTATTTCCCAGGTATGAAAACATCACCACCTAGCAGCTATTTGGAGACTGGTTGAAACTAGATACCCTCTCTGCATTGATTTTATTTTTCATTTTAATTCTAAGAAGGAAGTTCTCAGCAACTGAAGCACTGAGAGAAGATTAGAGGCAGCTGTTGTCAGCTCCAAGGCCGCTTTCTGCTAGATCAAAGTGCTGAAGTCATGCAACATTAATATTGCCCTCTAGTAAGTCACAAGGGAGCACCTATCCTCAGAATGAGCAAACAGGTCAGTTTCCAGCTGTTTGTTGGTCTGCTTCAAATGGATTTGGAAAAATCTTAGATCATTCTCCATGAACATTCTTGTTGAAATACACACTTGCTCAAGCCACTGATTTCATTAAAAAAAAAAAAAAAAAAACTACATTCTTTATTTGATCAAGAACTGGCTGGGATGGGCAAAATCCATAGCCAATTTTATGCTTAAGATAAATTCATAACAATTCTGGAATGACTGGCACAGTCAGATATTATTTACCCCATCCCAGAAATAAAGGAATTACTCTAAACTGATTGCAGAGGAAGGTCTAAATATATCATAATATAGTTAGTTATGGGGAATAAAGTGGAGATCTTCAGGATATACCTGGTTTTCTTTTGTACTAGCTTCTTTCTCATAGACATTTAAATTTCACCCTTACTCACAAGTCAGTCTGCTTTGAATGCAGATGCCCAGTATCTTTCTAACAAGATGTCAAGATATTCTGGTTCATCCTCTATGTGTTGATCAGCATCAGTGAGGTATTTTAAACAGGAGACAATGCCAAAGGATAAAAAAGGTTGTAGTTGTTTCAGAGATGCCATTTCTATGCAAAGCAGAAGTGATAAAAACCCTGAGACCACAGTAAAATGGAAAAGATAAATAATCTGAGAAAAAGAAACTTGCTAGCGGGCTTCTCAGAGAAAGCATTTCAATCTATGATGATGTCAAGAAACCTATGTAGGATCCATCTTCAGCGTAGTTCTTTCACCAGGTCAGAGGTGTTTTGGCAAGGGACGTGAAAGACAACAAGAAGGTCTTCTGCAAGCATAGAAGCAGAAATAGCCTGCTTGTACAAATACTAAATACCTAAACCTAGGGAAAGTGTCGGTCAGCTACTAAATAGAGCAGGGCTTGATGACAAGGAACACAGAAAAAACAGAGGCACTGAATGCCTTCTTCATCTCAGTCTTTATCAAGTAATACTGTCCCTGAGGAATCCTAAATTCTTAAAACCAGAAATGAAGTCTGGAGCAATATCCTTGGTGCCGGAGTAGCTGGTTAGGGAACACTTAAATAAATTGGGCATAAATCCATGATCTCAGATGGGATGTACTTGTGAATGTTGAGGAAATGGACACAAAGTGAAGCACAGGAAGTTCCAGCTGAATTTGTGGAAGAATTTCTTGACTGTGAGGGTGACAGAGCACTGGAACAAGTTGTCCAGAGAGGTTGTGGAGTCTCCTTCTCTGGAGATATTCATAACACACTTGGACTTGATCCTGAACCACATGCTTTAGGTGACCCAGTTTGTGCAGGGGGAGTTGGACTAGATAATCTCCCAAGGTCCCTTCCATTTTTAATCGTTCTGTGATTCATACAAGAAAACTCACTCTATAATCTTTTCATATAATAGCAGAGAATTGTACAATTTGCCTGACCTGATTAATGTTTTGCATTATACTCCTAATCAGGCTATAAATATAAATATTTGATGATTTTAAGATATCCAGGACTAAAATCTCATGATCACAGGGATCATAAACAATCAGGGAAGCTGTGGTTCAGGCAACAACATTCAGTCCTAACTGGGTTTATATACCATTTTTTGTCATCTGGTTACACTGACATGTGTGATCATAAGTTAAACAAATCCCAATGGCATTAAATCATTTCTCTAAGGGAAAGCAAAACTTTTGCTCAAATTTGAAATATCTACTAAGAAATAATAATAAAAAAAAAAAGCTAGATAGTATGCTGGATGCATCTTCCCTCTGGTTACTAAGCATTTACCTCACACCCATCCAAGCGGAGACATAAACATAGTGAATCATGTGGAGCACTGGGAAAATGTACTATAAATCTGTTTATTTCCCCTACCGTCCATTGCGCAAAGTCTGTGTCTGCAGGGACTCCCATCTCAGAAACCTGCTACTGCGAATGACTGCTCCTGTGTACCCTGGCTATGCTGAGCCAGCTGCGAGGCCCAGCAGCAACTGTTCTGCCCTGCTGCTATGACCAGGCCATAATTAAGCTTCTGGAGAGGCGGTTCCTCTGCAGGGGAGGAAGAGGAGTTCTGAGATGTCTCTGGAACTGTTGTCCTCCCTCCCATCTGTACATCCCATTCTTTCCACTCCCCAGCCCCGGTCTTACATGTCTTAAGAGGTTCTCCATGGCTGCATGCTCAGTAGAAATCATTGCTAATATCTGTGTGAGGGCTGGAAATTGCTCCCCTGCAAGTAAGAATGTGTAGGACGTTTGAATAGCCCTGCCCTGCTGCCATCCCTCATCCTCTGTGTTTCAGCACTCGAGGCAACCTGCAACTGACCAAGAGAGGTAAAGATTCTCTAAGAAATATTCAGGTCCACTGCCTTTGCCACGAAATTCAACCAATCTAACATATAATCTGCTGAGAAAAGAAAATGACTTTTTTTTTCTAAATATGAGGGACCTCTGTGGTCTTTCAGACACTTCTGAGATAGAAGAACTAGTTGAAAGGCATCATCTAACATGTGATTAATATTTAGTAACAAGTGAGCTGAATAAATCAGAAAGCACCAGTGTTTTAAAGTCTACTCATTTTGTCTTGTAATGATAAGGAAACACTGCTGACATCTGAACCAAGATCCTGGTTAAAAAAAAGGTCAAGCATCAAACAAGAAAAAATGATCCACATAGCACCTGCTTTTTGTCACCTGCCAACACATATATGCAGCAGCCACCGAGCAATGCACTAATGTAGTACCCAAGACCAGCTGCTGGGGGATTTATTTCTCTGAAAGTTTGGCAGGAAGAAGGGAGGATGCCTGAATGCTACTTGGCAGGCAGGCAGTGAAAGACAGCAGAGGTCTGCAAAGGCTGAGAAGCAAGTGCATTTGCACCCCATTCTGAGAGCCTGATAACTCACCGCTTAGAAAAAGGAGAGCAAAAGATATTTAAGTTGGAATGTAAAGAAACAAGCAAATTATAATGTAAAGATGTTGACCTTTAACTAATAATTTAAGCAATGCAATTTTAGATCACTGCATTTGCCTAACGTGCTTTCTTGAACTGTCATGCAGTAACCTATAAATTGCAAAACCCTCGCTTCTCCAATTCCTCTGGCTCTGAGACCATGATGAATATACTAACGGATCGCTCACAATATTTTCTCCACTTCAGACTGGAAAGGAGAATTGTCATCAGGTAGTGATATTGTCATGAAAATAGCAACTGAATATCGGACTTGTTATCTATTCAAACTCCAGAACTCAGTAACAATAAAAAGTTGGAACCTTACTCAGTAAAGGAATTGGCTTTCTCATATCTGTCCATTTTCTAATATTTGATCATACAGGAGTTAGGATTAATTAATTAATTCTCTCATTTGAAATTGTTTTTCTTGAAAATCACAGAATCTGATTTCCAATTAATGCAATGGCTCAGATAATTGGATACCATGTCATAGGGTCAGTGATGAAAAGTGTAGATGTCAGTAAGCTAAAAAAGGGCAAGGCAAAAAAGCAACAGAAAGGACAAAGAGCCAATGTGTTACACCTGCCAACTGTTAGGGAAAAGATTAAGAGAAAAATACAGCTAAGCCCTTCACTAGTATGATAAAGATCACACTTAAGCTCATATGCCCTCAGATACATGCTTTTTATGTCAACTCCCACAACAGCAGATGCTGAGATTACCTATGTGATCACACAATCCAACGGGTACTAATTAAGGGTTTTGTCATGAGACTAACAGCATCTGAATTTATTTTAGTCCTTTCTGCTGCAGTGGGCTCTTACTGCTTGCTTTGCATTAGGAATTGCCCTGCACTATGTATTGAATCCTATTCTACCCGACTTCACTGAATTCATCCCAAATTGAGAGCGATGGTAAGGAGGGCACACTTTATTGCTCAGGCTCTCAGATCTAATTACATACTGCTCCACATGCACTGGGAAAATACTCCTTCACCTGTAGTCCTGAGGCCAGGATCAGTAAAACAGTCATAAGCCTAACCTGCAGTTCAGATGGTTATTCAAGCAGGCACAGCATTCTGGAGCTGCTCAGAAAGAGCTCCCCATACATCCCGTAAATCTGGTTTGGGGGAGGCCGTGACATTTACCCATGGTGTGTTTGCTGTGCTGTTTGCCCAGGAAACCCTCCCACTCACAGGTAATCCCCAGTGCTCTTCTTGAGGTTTGTCAAGCTAAATACAAGCAGCCTGAAGTGGAGGTAACCTCCTTGAAAATAGATTTCCCCAAGAAGGCTTTGCCTTAAGCACTTGGGTGATTAAATACCTATAAATAGCTCAAAGTGATGAGACACAGATAAGCAATGACCTCTCCTCAGGAAATAGTGTCCCACTGACTTGATTCTCATCTACTGCCTGTCAGGATTGGTAATGCATTAGACCATATGGAGATTTTAAAGTTGTTATGTGATGTTAACTACCTTTGGGGGAGACCACAGCATGTGTGGAGAAGATGAAAATCTCTCCTTTAGATTTGCACATGCTTAGGACAGATTCTTTCTGTAGCACCACCAGCAATGGGGAAAACTGCTTGTCAGATCATTTTATTAAAAAGAAAATAAAACCATTGCCCATAAAGTGTCTTTTGAAGTGCAGGATCTTGGCCAACATCTTTTTCCTGGCCAACTTACTTTGCGCATGACTGTAGCACATTGCAATCCCGCAGGACCTCCTTAATACTCCCTCGTAAACTTTCTTCCTTCAACATGGGAAAACAGATTCCCAATGATAGAAACCTGAGAAGTTCTGTATGTTTAAAATTATAAAGCTTATTATATTATTTTTCTTCCTTTTTTTTTCCACTCACATGCCAAAGAAAAGAATCATGTTATCCTGTGATTACAAAATACGCCTTTGATGCTTGCCTGTTTGCCCTGTCAAACATTGCTCCAAGCCAAACATTGTTTAAATCTCCACCAGCTAGCCAAGATACATGGAAGAGATGAGTTTCTGGAGGCTGGGAGTGAACTAACTGAACTAGCTGCAAAATAATTGGCTGCCACAGTGCTAGGACTGAAGTACACTGATGAAGGAACCTCTCAGGGGATCCAGCTTCTGTAGCCCACTCATTTATTTCAGGTTAACAGGTCCCTACTCTCTTCTCCATGCCCTCGTGCCCCCAGCATGGGCAACACAGCCCCTTCAGTCTCTGACCAGTGGGTCATGGCTGTCTTTGTGCATTAAAGGGAGGCTGAGCAAGAGAGCTGGGGAGAAGATTTTGCTTGCTCCACATCACTAGCAGGTGGATTTTGAAAGCAGCAACTCCAGTCCACTGTGTCATATTTACGACCCGAGAGGGCAAGCTGATTTGACCTTTGTAATGGCTTGCAATATCTCCTGAATGCACTTGCTATGCCACACTTTAAGGAATAGTCTGACCTAGAATTCCTTTCTTACCTTCTCTAGTTCAGGCAGGTAGCCCAAAAGAGGTAAACAGTTCATTTTTCTGCTAGATCTTTTATTCCCTTTTCCATGAAAGCTGTGTCTATTCATGTGTGAGGTAAATGACACCGGTATTATCCTGAAATGAATCAGAGATGTTTTCAAATCAGTTGAATTTTAAAGGGATAGAAAGGGTGGACTTAATTAAGGCAAAAAAAAAAAAAAAAAAAAAAAAAAAAATCTAAAATCAAAGAAATAGTACATTCTTATGCCCATTTAATATTAGAACTCTGGCCTTTGGTCAGACATCCTGTCGCTAGAAGGCAAAAGTTACAAAAATTGTAATGTGGGTAAAAATTAAAGCATAATGCAACGTTCTCAAACTTTTCCAGTATTTTAACTATTGCCTGCATAGATCTGAATCAAAAAGCAAGAATTGCTCCAGAATATATAAATATATATTTATATATAACCATACATATATACACACATACACCTATGAAAAACAGGACAGAAAGATATCAAGTGTGTAGTCCAGACAAACTCTGTTCCTCTCAGTTAAAGGCAATAAATATTTAAAGGCATTCTCTGCTCATCTATTCCATATGCTGCCATTTACTACAAACTGCATTACTCTTTCTACCCTGCTATGAGACATTTTTGACCTCTATTAATAAAAGAAAACCCACATCTCTCAGCTGCAGGAGAGCAACAGAGTCTGTCACCAGCATTCTAGAGCCATGCAGCAAGACAACACCGGAAAAAAAAGCAACTGTATATATCGAGTTATTCCTTTATATATGCCCGTATATGAAATAAAAAAATATATATAGTAGTATTATAGTAATATTAATTTATTGTAATATATATGATTTCACGGCACATGTTATAAAATGTAGCATCATTTATACTGTATATTATACTGCATATTATAACTCCAATATATTTTTTTCCTGGTTCCTCTGTCCTGAAGGAACCCAAGACAGACTTAGGATTCCATAAACCATATAATACCATACCTCATGAAAAGTTTCTTTTTTTCCTATATGCTCTAGGAAGAATCTGCTATTGAACAAAATAAGATGACATGTTCTGAGCTGTAGATCATTGAGGGGGGAAGCACAAAGTGAAACTCAAAGGGATTCATTAAATGGGCAAATTCAACCAGGACACAGTACTGTACATAAGCAGCA